>JAESVK010000790.1:36621-48048 GCA_017140935.1 Hamamelis virginiana | reverse complement strand
AGTCACAATTGTAATCCTTAGACTTGAGACACCACTTGTTATCTTATGCATGAATTGCTAGAGTTTGATAGTATCTCGTACACCCTTAACCATAAGGATGTAATCGGTGCTCATTGGCTCTAGTGAGTTATGCATGAAGATAGGTGAGTGTGCAATAGAGGATCACCACCCTTAATATGAAAGGGCGAATGTCTTAGTTAGTTCACAGATACTATCTCAATGGAGTTTTTGGCCAAAGCAGAAGGTTACCAAGAAAAGTGTTTCAAGGGTATTCCTAATTGAGATTATACTCTAGTGAATTTGTGACATATGATTAAGTTAGGGTTTGACATGAATCCATACCCAACTAACTTAATCAAGACATTATTTGGTGAGAGATTATCTATAGCACGAAGGGTTCATTTATACGTTCGTATATTCACCCACACCTAGGGTATGTCATGACATATTGCTAGATGTCACTCATGGCTAGTGAAGGCCTAATGATAAGAGTTATCATTGAGGGAAAAATTGGAATTGTTCCAATCGAACCTAAAAATAGAAAGTTTTTATTTTAGGAGACATTGAGATGTCCCCTGCCACTACTAGGTTGAGATGAACCCAATGGGTCACACACATAAGGACATAAGTGAGGTTCTTAAACTTGTGAGAGGGGTACACTCTTATTAATATATGTTTGACTTTAATTAATTAATGGTTAATTAATTAAGAGTAAAAAAGAAGGATATCTAATTCAAGAGTGTTAGTAACCTAAATGAGGTTAATGGTCATGCTAGCACTAGTAACCAAACACCCTAAAAAGAGGAGAAATCTATTTAAAGAGAGGGAACCCTAATAGTTCATTAAGCTTAACTCATCAAAGGGCTCTCTCTCTCTAAGCTGCCACTTTCTCTCTCTCCCTCTCCAAGCTTGATTTTTTAATGTGTTGAAAGATCAAGAAAGTTTATCGACTCTTGTGTTCGTGTGGAATCGTTGGAGGTCACCAAACTTTTGGGACTTGGAGTTTCGTGAGGAAATCATCAAAGTGAAGGGAGCTTTTGCAAAGGAACACATCAAGTAAGCTTTTAATTCTTGTTCAATTAATTATTTGGTTCGTTTTATCGATTGAGTAGATTCTTGGATGAATACAATGGGAAAAAATTTTTAAATCCTACATTCTGCTGCGTTCCATTATCGTATTCTTTCATTAAGAACACAATCACTATTTTGAAAAGAAATTCCCAAATTTGTTAAAGATCATCAATCCCCAATTTTTATACAATTACCAATTTTGTTGATAATCACCATTTTATGAATAGTTAAATCACATTTAATAAGTAATGATAAAAAAAATCAGAAAATACCAACAACAAAAAAATACAAAAAACAAAAAAAAACAAAACAAAACAAAAAAAAAAAACAAAAACAAAAATTGCCTTCTTGCTCCAGTTCCCACGTGTCTAAACTCCTATTTTGTCAAATGGTGATTCAATACAAATTTGGTGATTTAATGAAAATTGGTGATAGCATATATTTTTTGTGATTATATGTAAAATTTGTAAATTGGTGATTATGTGCTTTGTTGGGTATTATGTGTAATTTAATTAGGTGATTGATGATTGTATAACAGTTATCTGATTTTATGTATTTTTGGTTATTATACATATCTTGCATGCATTTAATGTTTAATGGGATAAGTGAGGACATGATTTGATGTTAAAAACTTTTGAAATGTCATGTACCGACAATAATCACTAGAAGAAAAACCATAAATTGCAACAACATTTTGCAACAGTATGACAGTCTGTTGCAAGAATTCAATTCTAGCAACAAAAAAAGCCATCATAGCTATAGTACTAGGGCCAAGTTTTTACCTTAACTTCTACCGTCGCAATTTTACACAAAGTAGGGAATTTTTATTTTACTTACTTTATGTTTTCATTGCGACCGGATTAACCCTTACAAAGTTAAAATCACTATTTTTATTACTCCTTCCAATGAATCAAAATAAAAATAAATTTATTTATAAAAAATCTATGTGATTGCAATGAGAAGGCCGTCACAATGGTTTTCCATCCACATATACCCCTCTGCTCTCTCTCTCTCTCTTTCTCTATTTCTTCACTTGGTTTTAATGGAACCCTGCCAGCACTGATTAGCCATATCAGGTTTTTGATCATGCCGACCGTCAGTTTCTATGCATCTTTACCGCCATCTTCCCCCTCTCCCTGTGTGTGTGCGCGCACGCGCACGGAACTTGGTTTCAATGGAACCCTCAAACCACCAATCAGCCATATTGGGCTCTTGATCTTGTTAGGTTTAGGTTTCTGTGCATCTCCACCGCCATTTTTCCCCTTCTCTTTCTCCCTTTCTCTCCTCCCTTTTGTATGCATCGCTGGCTCCCTTTTTATGCTTAATCCCTCATCCTCTCAAGCTCTCCCCATCAGCCATCACAGCCCCTTGAAGAGGAGGATCGACGGTGACTCTCCATCCGCCATTACCAAGGAAATATAATTGATGGTTGGGTTTCATTGTGGTCGACTTATAGGCTGAACAGTGGTATCTAATCCTCTCACTCCAGCAACGCACCTCCTCTTCTCCTCTTCTCCTCTCTTTCTCTCTCTATCTAACATTGAATCCCTTTTTCAAAACATATAATTCCTAATCTCTCTCAGCCAGCACCGAGACATGGTTGGAACGGAGCTCTTTCACACTCCGACTCCTCAGCCACTGTGATATAACACCATTCAAGCCCTTATAGAAGCATTAACATCAATCAACAAAGCTCCGGTAAGAGATTGCATATTTATATATTGAATTTTTGTTTCTAATTTTGATTATTGTCGATGCTTATAATATATGGTTGTGTAAGTGTGAATTTTGCTGAGATTGAGGCCTTGAGGAGTTGGATTTGGGGTTTTTTGTTCTAGAAAAATTAACCAAAACCTATGTGTAGACATCCATTTTTTACCATGGGAAGGGTCATTAATGGTTGCCTGTGATTTGAGGTAAAATAGGGTGTCAAAACCCTAAGTTGCCAATTTTACCCTTGTGAGTAGTTAGTTAGACGTCAGATTGAGTCGGTTCTTTTTAAATTTAGTTTTTAGAGAGTCTAGGAACATCCCTGTTAAATTTCATGGTATTCTGAGCCAGGCTTGATAGAAAATAAGGCCTTTTGTGACTTGAAGGGCAGTATTGTCCTTAGAATAACAAAAGCTCTGAATGACTGTCGATCTTGTCTCGAATGGTCTCGAGGCTTTGGCATAGATATTTAAGGTGTGTTTGGTAGCTAAGTTGATCAGTGGCAAGGTCTATTGAGCCTTTTGGCTCATGTTTGGTTCTTGAAGTTCAAAAGGCCCTTTCAAGCTCAAATTAGGGTTTCAACCGGGAATGACCGGGATTCAATCTTTTTATCAAAATGAGGTCTTGAAAGACTTCAAAACATTTTCTTAATATGTTTTAAAACTTTTTTCTAGAAGAAGAAATGATTTTGAAAGCAATCGGTTAGCAAATTTCAAAACCCTAATTTGGGCCCGGGAAGCCCTAAATAGCTAATGGGTTGACTTTTCTTTAAAAATTGGACTTTGGTCAATGCATTTTCACTTCAAACACTTCTTAAAACATGTGGAATCGAATCACGATCGTTTTGGCACTTGAATCGTAGAATTTGAACTTAAAACGGGTCCGAAAAGCTGAAAAAAGCCGAAACAGGGTCGAAACTGGCTGAGATAGGCCCACGTAGGGGAAAATTGGGGTCAAAGCTCGATGACTATCCACCTAGGGACGGCCAACTGTCCTTGAGGGATGGTCAACCGTCTCCTAGTGGATGGTCATCAGAGATTTTTGCCTTCAGCTGCTATTTTTCAATTTTTCTCCTGCCTAGGACTCTTCCAAGTGCCTGCCAAGTGTCTAGCTCGGTCTTGGGGACTTTGGATGAGTTTAGAGACCTTGGAAAGATAATTTGTGGCCCTTGGATCATTCCTAAGAGATTTAAACTCAACCATTGATCAATTTCAAGCTTCCCTATAAATAGAGAGCTTTGAAATCAGTTTGATGACACACAGAGAGTCATAAAAAACTCATAAGGCATTTAGAAAGCCAAACTTGAAGAGTAGAAGCTTAAGGTACTAAATTTAGTCCTTTAGCATCCTCAACTATATTTTTGAAGTCTTTAAAGTTTAGAGGAGAAGCTTGGAGCAAGGGAGAAGGAAGCAAAAAAAGGTTAGTATAATTGTGAAGTGTGTTTTAAATTCTTTTGCATACTTCTTCTTCTTCTTCTTCTTCTTCTTCTTCTTATTCTTTTTCATTCTTCTTCTATGCCATGTTAGGGATGAGTACCTAAGTTGGGTATTCAAAAATTAGGATTAATTGCATATAGGATAACATGTAGATTTTTTGCACTTATGTTTTTTTAAGTATAGCTAGTTTGTTTTAAGTATGTTAAATTAGTATAGGTCAATAGGAACATGTTTAGGTTTGTTTATATCATTTATATTCATGTTTAATGCTTGAAATATCATATGAAATATGTTCGAGGGAACAAGCTAAGGTAAATCTCTTCCCTTATGTTAAAATTGTTGTTTTTAAGCATGATGCATGATTATTTTGGTATGACATATTAGATTGCATATTAGGACATTTACACTTCTTTTATTTATTTTTGGGTTTTAAATCCACTTTTTGGTTGCATATAAATCTGTCCAAGGTTTAAAGTAACCTTAAAATGGATTAAAAAACCATTTTTAGGATCCAAAATAACATAGAAACATGCCTAGGTTCACATAGATAACTTAGATTGCATTTAAGAAAATTTTCATGCATTGTTTATATTCTCTATTACATATTTAGTCTATTTTCTATAAATTCCGGCATGCATAATGTTAGTATATTAGGTGTTTAGACTAACCTAAGACTAGTTAGAGACCCTAGGACTAGGGGGGTTACTTGACCCCACTTAGGACTGTCATTTTGTTGTAAGAATTGCAATAGTAATCGAGTTCTACCTAATCTAGGAGTCTACTTCGAGAAAAACTCTAAAAGTAAGTGATTTTGAAAGTGGTTTAATTAGAATGAAATTCCATCTTTTATACAAAAAAGTGTTTTGATCAAATTCAAACTCTCGAAGTTAGAGTCCTAGATAAGATAGAATTCCTTCGACTAAGTGGTTCATTACAATAGGAGAGTCCTAAGTAATCGAACAACGTGGACTTTGATTCTTATCAAGAAATTGGTAAGGTACGTAGGCAGTCAATAGGGCACAAGTCCAATCTTAGGATAACTTTTGTCTCCTAAGGTCTTTTAGGATTTTTGATTCTTTTTTTTTATTATTATCTATTATCTAGTATTATATATCATATTTTGTGGATTGATTAGATAAATAGGATTGTTATGATAAGATTTTGATAAAGCTCAAATTTAATTAGGAGACCTTTAATTAGGGTGAGGTGGGTTGTTCCCTAAAAATAAGGTGGCGACTCCCAATTTTTTATAAACTTTTATCCTTTTTCAAAACCCAATCTTGAGTGGATAATAGAGAAGGATAAATCGAGACGGATAATGAGTAATCCACAATCCACAATGATTTCAAAAAGTGAACGGCCTCCTAAACCCCTCAGGTCGCTGGTTCACAGATTGGCGACTTCGCTGGGGATGTCGGGGGCTAAACTCCAATTAATTATTTTTGGGCTTTTCAATTTCTGAGTTAATAAAATCATCCACTTGCATTTGTATGACTGTGTGACTTTAATTCCTGCATTGTGTGTGTGAACCAGCCAACCCGAGGGATCGAGAGGCTTTTTTACTTTTTGAAATCATTATGGATTGTGGATTACTCATTATCCATCTTAATTTATCCTTCTCTATTATCCTTCTCTATTATCCACATTTATCCTTCTCTATTATCCACTCAAGATTGTGTTTTGTAAAAGAATTAAAGTTTATAAAAAATTGGGAGTCGTCACCTTATTTTTAGGGAACAAGGAAACCACAAAAAGAGTTTTATTTTCAATAAAACATTGACCCCATATTTTGGAAAAGCATGGTCTTTGAATCAGAGTTGGATTCGGGGGCAAGGTTACGAAGTGGGAAGGTTCCAAGGAACTCCTTGTAGGCACCCACTATAGACACCCCATTTTTACCAATTATATCATCATATATTTTTGAAAATAATCAACTTGAATAGTTGATCATTTGGTGGGGAATTGGGCTTGTAAAGACCAAGTTTCCCAAATTACCATTTTCGAAGAAGAGTGATAATTCATTATTTCATGTGTACATTTGGGTTGGAATCAATCCATTTGAATTGCATTTGACTTTTGAGGTGTTTTAGAACATTCCTGCAAATTTTCATGATATTCTGATGAGAGCTCGATATGTAATTAGGGTTTTTGCGACTTGAGGGGCATTTTCGTCATTTTTCTCATATAATTTCCGAATGACCTCCGAATTCGAAACGGATTGTTTCATGAGGTTTATATGGATGTGGGGAGTGTATTTGAAGTGTCAATTGAACCTTTGAATGGTTGGAATAGATTCGCCCAAAATCGATTCCACGGGTCAGAATAAGTCAAACTAGGGCTTCAGTCAAATTGACCGTGAATTGGTCGTTTTCACCAAAATTAAATATTTTCAAAATATGTTTTCAAGTACCAATTTCATATTAAAATCATGTTTTTAGAAGTGATGCAAGCCAAATTGATCAATTTTATAAAACAAGGAATGGTCATATGACCAATTTTGGCACAACCGGGTCAATTGGCTAGCTTTTTGCTAAAACCCTTGACTATGGTTAAGTATTTTTGACCCAAAAACTTTCTAAAAATGTGGAGGATCAAAACACGGTCGTTTTGATACCTGGAGCATTGAATTTGAATTCAAATTGAGCAAAATATGGCCAAAATACGAAATCCCTTGAAATTTGGGGAAAATTGGGAAAGTCACTACGGTGACCGTCCTAGCTATGACGGCCAACCGTCCAGCCCAAAACGGCTAGCCTTCTAGGCTAGGACGGCCACCAGGATGGTCGGGTGCATTTTGCAATTTTGGAAGGTTTGAGACTTTCCCACTTGTTTTGGCTGACTTGGTTCGATTTTTTTGGAAAAATTCGAAGGAGATTCAGTATGTAAACCCTAGGATGACTTATTCTAAGCCCTAGGATGAGTTTTAGTGCATCAAATCCTAACCATTCAAAGTGAAAAACCCTAACTCTATAAGAAGACTTTGATAGAGTTAGAGGAGAAGAAAGGAGAAAAAAATTCTAGGGTTGAGGGAGGAGGCTACAGATCTGATTTTTTGTACATCATTGGAGGAGAGAACTAGAGTGAAGGAGGGAGAAGAAGAAGGACCATAAGCTTGGGGCTTGAAGGAGATTAATCAAGGAGAATAGAGAGAGGTAAGTGTCCTATCATTGAATAGTCTTTTCTCATTTGTTCATGCATGAATAGTATAGTATTAGTTTGATGTTTGATTGTTTTAATATTTGTTAAATATATATGCATGATTAGAATAGGATGTGTTGTTAATATAAAGTAGTAATATGTTCAATATGCTTAGGAGTAGTTTCGTTATGATTTTATGTTAATAAGCATGTCTATGGTTAATTAGTTTTATTGTGATTTTATGTGAGTATGCATGATTAGGGTTAGCTTTATTATGATTTTATGTAAGTATGCATGATTAGGGTTAGCTTTATTGTGATTTTATGTGAGTATGCATGATTAGGGTTAGCTTTATTATGATTGTATGTTCAGCAAGCATGTTAGGATGTCTTTCATTATGATTTTATGTGTTTAGGATTAGTTTTGTTATTATTTTATGCTAGTAATCATGTTTAGGATGAATCTTTCATTATTTTATGTGTAAGCATGTTTAGAGTAGGTATTGATATGTTTATATTGTTATTTGAATCTCATGATGTTTGATTGATGATATTAATGATGATATGAATATGTTAATATGTTATTTTGACATGTGGTGAGTCTTGGGTCTTTTTGTTTATGCTTTTTATGATTATTTAATCACTTGCCATGAATTTGATTGTTTGAATATATATGTGTACGAGGGAGCGTGCGAAGGTAAGATCCTCCCCTTGTGTTTAAGATAATTGTTTAAAGCATGTTTTTTGTTAGTTTTTGATGTGTTTTTTGCATGGCAATTTAGTATAGCATGTTAGATTGTATGCTAGGATGTTTATTTTCCGTTTTGATGGACTAACAATGTTATTTAGACTATTTTAAATATGTATGCAAATCTGTCCAGATTTGAATATATGTTTTAAAGTGGTTTAATTAACATTTTAAGCCATATTTTTGCATGATTCTTATAGTATGTTCATAGTATATTCATGTAGAAAGCATGCTAGATCATTTTCACGTTTTTTATTCTTTGTTTTCATGATTTTTAGAGTGGTTTAAAGTTCATACTCAAATCTCTCCGGGTTTGTTTATATCCTTAAATCACTTCTAAAAATTATTTTAGGGCCAAATCCAACTTAGAAATATACTTAGGTTCACATAGCTTAATTAGTATGCATTTAGGAGCATTTTTATGCATGATTAGGATTGATTTTGATGTATGTTTGATTAATTTATTGAAATTCCAGCATGCATTTGCATTAGTATGTTAAGTTTTTAGACTAACTTTAGGGTTAGTTAGAGACCCTAGGTCTAGGAAGGTCACTTGACCTTCCCTAAGACTGTCCTTTGTTGTAAAGATCATTATCCGAGTTGAGTGTTTTAGTTGATTTAAGAGTTTATCTTCAAGGGATTTTCAAAAAGGTTTCTAATGTGATTTCTATGAAATAAACGTGATTTTTATGAAAGATTTGATTATTAAGTGATTTTCAAAAGAATTTGAAATGTTTTAAGATTTTTATCTTGGAATGAGATTCCTCTCAATATGATTTGTTTTCTTGAAATATCTTTGAAAAAGATTTTCAATTGGAATTGAATTCTAAAGACAAGAATTGTTTAGAATATTTAGATTTTATGAAAGTCTTTTAATTTGAAATGATTTTAAATAAATGATTTTAAACAGATAAAAACTCTCGAAGCTAGAGTCAGGAATTAATTTGAAAGACTTTTGATGATGTGATCGATTACAATAGGAGAGTCCTAGGGTAGTCGAACTACGTGGACTTTGATACTTGCTAGGTGACACTAGTAGGTAACGTAGGCGCTAATAGGGCTCAAGTCCGCCCTAGGATGCCCGTAGGGTATTCTAGGTTCTTAGGGTTTGTTTGTATATTTTTTATTATTATTAATATAACTAATATAGATTATTGCATTTATATCACTATTTTGTTGATTGATTAGATTATTTAGGATTGTTTGCATTAAGAATTTAAATAGCCCAAATAAATTAGAAGTCCTTTAATTAGAGCGAGTGGGTGCCTACAAGTGAAAGCTTGGAACCTTCCCACGTCGTAACCTAGCCCCCAGATCCATCTCTGGTTCGAAGACTGTCTTTTCATTGAAAATGGAGTTTTGTTTGGTTTTATTTAAAATAAAACATTTTTCATGATTTCCTTATTCCTTAAAAATAAGGTGGCGACTCATTTGTTTGTTTTCTAAAAATCCCTAATCACACCTCCAGTGATGATGTGGATCCTTAAGCCCAAAAAGCTGGTCCACAGAACTGGCGACTCCGCTGGGGATATCGAGGGCTAAACTTCATTGATTTAATTGGGCTATTTAATTTCTTAAATTAATTAAAATCAACCACTTGCATTTGTGTGATTGTATATCATTATATTAGCTGCATGTCATTGTGTGATAGGACGATGTTGCCTTGCCAAACAATGGTCTAGTCCTGATCCCTGTCTCCACTCGACACGAGGGCAATCATGACGAAACCATCAACCTATTGTCAAGTACCCCTCGGGGCATATCAAATACCAATCACGTACCGTTGGACCCACGCGGCACGCCATGTGTCACATGTGGATAGGTATATGGATTGGTCTGCAATAGGAACCTTTATACCTACCCTTTGCATTAGTCCATGTAGACAGCCTGTAGGACACTCTACCCCACAATGCTTGCACACACCTGTTATGCTGCCCAATTTTTGGCACACAATTGTACCCTTATGCTGCCGAAATTTCTTTCGGCACATAATTGTACCGTTATGTTGCCGAAATTTTAATTTTGGCACACAACTACGCCGTTATGCTGCCAAATTTCTTTTAGCACATAATTACGTCGTTATGCTGCCGAAATTACCTTTGTTTGATGTGAGCCTTGTTTGTGAATGCTAGAACTTTTAGGGATATAACACCCTTAGATAAACTTTGATATTTTCGATATATGACCTTATTTTAAGGATTTTGGTCCTTAGAACAAAATGACTATTTTGAAAATGAAAAAGAATATCCCAAGGGTGCATACCCTTATGTGGTTAGGATGTTTTGGCTTGTTTTGACTAAGACCTGTGATTCAAAGGAAAGTGTCCTAAGAATGGAGGACTAGTATTTTGTGTTGTTCTTTGTGCTCTGTTTGGTTGATCATGTTTTATTTCCCTATTGATGGTTCTGATTTATTTCCTGATTTCTAGAGAATGTGGTCTTTAGAAATTGGGAAGTGAATTAGAATCAAGATAGGATGGTTTTCTCCTTTCTCCTTCCTTCTATTTGGGTAGCCATCTCTTTGATAGTCTGTTTATCGGTGTGTTTTGAATACCATGGACCCTCCTTTCTTTTCTGGAAAACCCTTATCTTTTGGTATAGAACTCCGGTTTGGCGTTGCTATTCTAGTGGACGTCTTTCCAATATCAAACCTTCGATTCAGAGGAACGTTACCTAGAAGATTAGGGTACCGATCAGGGGCTTGCTCCATTGCATGTGGGCCTAGGCCCATTGTAGTGTTATATTACCAGGTGTCTTCCGAATGTTGTTGAGCTTTAGAAATAGAAGGTGAGAATTGTGCGGGCTTGAAGCCCATGTTCTATAGGTCTGTTCATTCTGAGTGTCTTTACTAGGGGCTTCTTTTCTTAATATTCCCTAGTCTACCTCACGTGCTATTGGTGTGAACCTTAATCATTTTCAAAGGAATGTCCTAGAAAGTAGGGGCTTTGTGAGTTTTGTAAAATATCATTCTTTTTCAAAAAAACAATTATGGGGCCGTAAATTGATTTCAAAATTATGGTTTTTGAAGCGCTTTGGCTTGGACCCTGGGTCTCACTAGACGTCTGGTTAGCATTGATCCATCTTTTGACATGGCTGACAAAGAATCGCACACCTGTCTCTCTCATCCTTTGAAGCTCTCCTAGTGTGGATCACTCTTAGAGGCCATCATCTCTTTGGGGCTGTACTTCTCTTTAATCTCTCTTAAAGGCTATCAATGTAAGTGGTTTACATTTGTTTTAAGTTTTATATTTTGCTTGTACAATGAATCATGGATCTTGGTGTTAGAGGTATGCCCTAAAACCAATCCTAAAGTGCATATCTATTTC
>JAESVK010000790.1:0-24394 GCA_017140935.1 Hamamelis virginiana | reverse complement strand
TAATATACCCGAATCCTAATCCCACCTTTACATAATATATATATATATATATATATATATATATATATATATTATAATATAAAATTATATATTATATTACATTCTATAGTTAACCTCATTTGCCTCAGCAACATGGGCATTAGGTGTAGCACCATTGTTGCCACTAATAGCTGCTACAAATGCTATAGCATACTCCGCTTCCTCTGTACACACTCTACTCTCTCAAATTTAATTGTGCAGAAGAAGAAGGAAGTATACAGTTTATATAGAGGAGAATTTGGAGATATATGAGAAATTA
This sequence comes from Hamamelis virginiana, assembly GCA_017140935.1. Lineage (NCBI taxonomy): Eukaryota > Viridiplantae > Streptophyta > Magnoliopsida > Saxifragales > Hamamelidaceae > Hamamelis > Hamamelis virginiana. The sequence goes on along the minus strand of JAESVK010000790.1, from coordinate 24,096 downwards.
ATTGATTTTTTCACAGACAGTCGCTAATCAAGGCCTGAAGGTAAGTTCGTCTTCATTCATAATTTTCAAAGAGGATCAACCATCGCAAAAAGATGAATTGTCGGGATTCGGAAAGTCTTCCATCGCCGAAAGACCATTCGTCCTATTGAGAAAATTAATTTCCTCATATTACAACTTGATCCAAATCTTATCAATTTTTATAAAAGCCACCCCACCACTTCTTAATTTTATAAAAGTCACCACATAACTTCTCAATTTTTCAAAAATACCCCAACATTTAAAATAATAAAATGCAAAAATTTTTTGGGTTATCACAATATATATATATATATATATATATATATATATCCCTTCCCACATCTTTACAACCACCAGTATTAGTAATTGAGCCCGAAAAGTTGAAGTTTATAACAAAAGTCTGAACATTATTTTTTGAAGAATCTTCTAACTATACAGCAATGGGCACACCACTAGTATATGTTTTATCACCAAAAACAAATAAAGGGACAAAAACAGGACATTTATCATCCCACTCCGTCCTTATCTTGCCAATAATTTAATGCAAGATATACTTATTCCCTCTCATCTCCCCTTTTTTTCTCTCTAATAATGCTAGATATATTATGAATCATATATTATTACTGTTATCCCTTAATAACTTGGGGAGCATTATCTAACCCCATACCTTATTATTGTTGGGACAACAAGCACTTAACTTCTAGGTCTGAATTAAGCCAAACAAAATGAGCCAAGAATGCTTAAACAATACCAATGCATGCTGTCCAGATTTCTACAAATACTCTCAATCAAATCTAGAGTTCAACCAAGCAATTTATCAAGTAGAAATTAAGTGAGCCAATTTATCAAACATGTAGAGAGCATTCACAAAGCATACCAAGCATAAAACACCAAGATATAATGTGGTTCAGCGATGTGCCTACATCCACAGGCCAAGCTCCGAATCAATCCACTATATTGAACAAGATACAATGGTTTTTACTTAAGATTTATCGCAAAGTTTAAGCTAATCCTCAACAATGGAGAAATACAAGGGTTACCTCAAAAGCTTCTCAAACCCTAACTTTACCACACCCAAATCTTCCAAACAACAAGTTAGAATGATCCTCGAACTCCTTCGAAAGTCCCCCTTCGAATGGCTTTGAAAATGGTGATGAAGGCTAGAAAAAGAAGTTCTCAAACCCTTTCTTTCTCTCCCTGCGTGTGTTGCTGCCTGCTGCTCTCTCTTCTCACCCTCTCTCTGTTTCTATCATGGAGGAGAAAAAAAAAACTCAAGAGAAATGGGGCTAAAACAGCCCTATGTAAAATCACATGATTTGGGTCTTTGGACCTCTCATGGACCTGGACCAAAACAGCACAACACAACAATTATCAGATTGTTATTTGTAAACCAACATATCATATCATATTATCATTATATATATATATATACCATCCATTCATCTTTACAGATTGCCGACATAATATAGTGGACATCCATAATTATTCATAATACTCACATGCACCCTCCTCATCAAATGGCTACATGGCACACTCTATGGCCAATGATAAGATGTCATGTGTGCAATAAATGAAAATTAATAATAACAAATAAAAATTTGCTATTGAAAATTTTGGGGTCTCACAGGTGGGTTTTATAAAATTGGAACATGGATGTCATTTTTGAAGAGTTTAGTTTGTTTTGTTTTGTTTTTTTTTCAAATGAAAAATAATTAATCATAAAAAATAACCCAACTATTAATACTTAAAAATATAAAAAATTTGGACAGGTTATCACAAGTTTGATGGGAGAATGGTAGATGAAAGATTAGTAGATGAGAGATTGGTAGATGAGAGATTAGTAAATGGGAGATTGGTAGATGGGAAAGTAGTGCGTGTAGAGAATGGTAGATAGAAGAATGGTGGGTGTTGAGAATGGTAGATAAGAAAAGTGTTTATATATATAATTTAAATTTAGTGTGTAATTAAATTCCTTCAATTAAAATTAATCAAAGATAAATGTAGCTAGAATAGTAGTGTTTTAGCTAATTTTATGCGAAAATAAAATTTTCAAATATTAAATTATTAAATTAAGATAAAAAATTTATTAATTATTTTAAAATACTAATTTTTTTCATCATAAGGAATAAAAAATATTTAATATGTTCTCCTAAATAAATTGTAAATAGTAGTTGGAGGTTAGTTGATGCATGAGGGTAAATATGTCAAATAGATGGAAAGTACCAAAATTTGGCATTTATGCATTGGAGCACTTTGGTGTTATAATTAGGAAATGGCACCAGTTGGTGCCATTTGGGGTGCCAAATTTTGGCTTTGGCACCTCAAATTGTACTTTTGCATTGGAGATGCTCTTAGTGATTTTAAAAGCATTTTGTGTACTGTAAAAAATTGGAGTTTCTACAGACATTAATAGGGCATTAATATATTTTTAACACAGTCACACACATGTCTGAGTAAGAAAATTGCCCACATGTGAGAAATTTTATTTCTACTTAACATCAATAACCACCCCCAACTAATTAGTGTTGTATGATGTTAATATTGTCTGCCTACAAGTACCAACAAAAACCATATTGCTATGCCCATATGCTACAAATACATTTGCTACTAATCTGTAACCCACGTACTACTAATATGTATGCCCAAGTGCTACGGTCGCGTGCCAACATAAGTGTTTAGCTTATGCCAATGCCACATTTTATCTTTCATATGATCAGTGACACATTCATCTTATTTGTCATGTCCATCCCATTATATTCAAACCAATATGGCTTGCTAAGCCATGGCATTCGCCCAAGCACCTTGCCAAGCTAAGCCAACATGTGCCTTATCATGTATGGCATTATGGCATGGCATGTCTAAGGTTACCTTGCATACCACTCATGAGGATTCTATACATTTGGGATAGTAGCAAGACTAGACATCATTCGAAAAATAAGAACTTTGTAATATTTACCAAAATGCCACCGCATTGTTTTAATTACAAAAATGTCATTGTGTCATTTAAATTACAAAAATGCCACCATACCACACCAAGTTGCCTTGTGCCACAGAGTGCCCACATATGTCCCTTCACATGCCCACAAATATAGCCAAATGCTAAGCACACCTTGCATGCATGTGAGAACCTGAAAATTTAAAATGCTAATTATGTGATTAAGTGTTCATTTTATGTGCTTAAGTGTTAAATTGGTGTGATTGTATGCTAATTGATGTGTGCTTATGTGTTAAATGTTTATTAAATTATGTGATAAGTGAAATGAAGTAGATGTGTTTTGAAATATGTAAGAAGTGTGGATTAGTAAAGAAAACATGGGTATTTAGGAAAGAAAATAAATTTTTAAAATGAAAGGATGTGAAATTACTAAATTAACCAAAACAATTTTAAAAAGGACATTTATGTCCTAGTAGGGTTTAAAGGATAAGAACCTAGTCTTATCTCCTTCTCAAACTTATCCAAAGGAGAGCAAAACATGAGGAGAGAGAAGAGGATTTGGGGAAGAAAATTGGATTGCTAAGTTGATAGTTCTTTGGTGAAATTGAATAAAGTCTATTGTACATATGATTATGTATATTCTATCTTTTATCTTTTCTTAGAATTGTGAATTGGGTATAAACTTTGATTTGTGAATTGAGGCATGAATATTTGAAATTAGTTAAAGTTTATTTATTAAAATTGTTGGTATATGCTTTATGTCTAACATTTGTGAATTTGGTGAAATTTGAGCGGAAGAAATACTGTTTGGTTACTAAGAAAATTCTGGGGGAAATGAAGGAAAATATAGAAAACAGGTTTCTAAAAACAGAGCATCTTGCCGAAGGCCGGCCCTCCGCATTTGCAACCTCAAAAAAATGTTTGAGGCCTCCATTCTTGAGGGGCCCAAAATTTTGTACTGAAATAGCCCATAACCCATTCCAATTAAAAAAAAAAAAAACCAACTAGACAAGTGGGCAAGTAGCCCGAAGCAGTTAGCAGCCCATAGGGCCATAACCCATTCCAACTCAAATCTTGACCTGATTGTCTCATTGATTGAGTGAAAGTTTCCCTACCATTGACAGATAGAAATCGAGGGGGCATAAGAGGAACTGAGGAAGCAGAATGAGCCTGCCTGGTTGCTGCTCGCCAAGTTAGACTCTCTCTCTCTCTCTTAATCTCCCCACAAATCTCCCTAGGGAAAAATCACCCCTCACTGCCATCAGCGTGTGAGACCCCTTTCACTTTAATTATTAATTATTTAATTATATGCTTGCTTATTAAGTTATGCTAACTTATTTTGTGTGGTATTAATTTTATGTTTATAATTATTTAAATTGGAGATAATAGTATCCTCAATTGATTAAGTTGGGTATGAAAAATTTTATTAGCCTATTGGGTTATAAATTAGTATGTTTCCGATTAATTGGGCATACTAATGTTTTCAATTAACTATGCTTTAAATTATTATGTTATCAATTATTTAAATTGGGCATAATAATATTCCCAATTATTTAAATTGGACATGATAATGTTCCTAATTAATTAGATAGGGCATGTTAAGTTATAAAATATTAAGTGCATAAATAGCACTTTATGTGTGTGGTTTTGAATGTGGGGTGTAGGGGACTAGCATGGACCCTCATCACATGGTGTTAGACCCATGAAATAAATTAACACATGGCACCACGAGATGTTGCCACATGGTCAGAGTAGGACACATGTCCATGAGATGGCATGCAAAGTGACATGTGCCACTTGGGGTGACACATGGCTTAAGGGTGACTGATCGCTGGAAATACGAGAGGTTAAATTCTGTATTTACGGTCAATATTAATTCATTTATAATTTACCTATGTTTAACCTCAATCCGAAGAGAGTGGTAAGCACGGGTGTCGATCCACAGAGACTAGTAATGAAAATCGGCTAAGTCAATTCACTTTTGGTGAAAGAGACATTTCCCATTGCATAAATTTGGTTGGTTAATTGATTTTTTTTAACAGTAATTGCAAGTCAAACATATAAGAACATAATTACAAAAAAAATAACATAAATTAAACTTAAATTAAATTACAGAAAATTAAATGGGCAGGAATTGAAATTGCATAATTATAAATAAAGAAAAACCACGTCTCTCCAAGTGAAGAGAGGGAATATACTTTACTGAAATTTAAAGTGCATAATTGAAAGCATAAATTAATAAAACGTCCTCCTCAAATTCCAAGTGGAAAGAGGGGATATTCTACTGAAACTGAAAGTACATAATTGAAAGCATAAATTAATAAAAAGTCATCCTCGAAATTCCAAGTCGAAAGAGGGGATATTCTACTGAAACTGAAAGTACATAATTGAGAGCATAAATTAATAAAAAGTCCTCCTCGAAATTCCAAGTGGAAAGAGGGGATATTCTACTGAAATTAAAATTGCATAATTGAAAGTATAAATTAACAAAAAGTCCTCCTCGAAATTCCAAGTTGAAAGAGGGGATATTCTAATGAAGTGGAAATTGCGTAATTAAAAGTAATAATTAAAAACTAAAAAAAAAATAAAACCTCTTCTCCCTAAGTGGAGAGAGGGATAATTGCATCGTGAGTGAAATTGTGTAATTTGGAAAATACTGAAATTAAAATAAACATCGAGAATAGCAACTGAAAAATAACTTCACTATCTGAAATTAAACTGACTGAACTGAACAGTAGTACAGTATGTAAAAGTAGAAAATAGTCAAGACTTAGATGCACGTAGCATAAAATAATCTATGACTATTTCTGATAAAATCCAACACTCAACTAACAAAAGAAAATACTGCTTAGCTATTCGTCTGCTTGACACTTGGAAAGATGAAAGTTCAGAGAAAAAAAACTACTTGCTGCTAACTACGTCTCGTGCTTCTTGCCCTCTTTGCGTTGTGCGAACCACTTCTTTTATAGACGCTGAAGACGGATTTTTTTCTTTGTTTTCTGACACCTCTCTGCGCCCCTTGCATGACTTTGGCGCCTGATTTCTGCCTGATCTTCTTCTCTCTTCTCTCACTCTCTCACCTTGACACACTTTCTTCTCTAATTCTCCCACTAGTAGCCACCATTGTTGACTTCTTTCTTTCCTATCACTTCTTACACCTACACACACACATACACACATATATATATATATATATAGCATGATAGTTTTGACTTTAACATCTATATATATATAATATATATATATATATATATAACAACTGAATTCATATTTGGTATATATACAAATATTACAAGAATTTCCACATCTTAAATCTTGAACTTTGAAATCCATATTTTGAAGCTTAGAAGCTTCACATCTTCTTGAACCTTTGAGACTTCAAAGAAATTGCACAACTTCTCAGTCTTTGGATGAACACGTTGGCTAAATCTTTTCATACCAAAGAGTATTCATTGGAATACGGATCGCTTGGAGACTTAGGCCGGGAATGCATCTTGATACTCTTTCACTGATTATTGCATGCCTGGCGAAGTATTCTCTGAAGTCTATGTGCTGGAATATGGAACCGACTGCTTTGAAATGCACGTTGATGTAACACATGCATATTCAACCATAATAGTTTTCCAAAATATAATTAGTAGAGATCCTTAATTATCCCCACAAAAATTATATTTACGGGATCCAAACAGTGGCCCATACTCCTGAATTTAATAGAAATCCATAATTACCGATAAGAGATCAAGTGGAGAGATTTTCATATACCTTTCACGAATTGCTGGCGGAATCAACCTCAAAAAAATACGATTTGCAGTGATCCATAGTTACCGATGAAAAACAAGTTGCAGACAGAGTTGATAGAGAAGAGTTCTCCATGGCTGCTAGAGAGCTCTTAGAGTGGTGTGATTGCAAATCTGATCTTCATTGAGCTTTTGCCCAAGAAAATCAAGAAATAGATGGGAAGTTTTGCTGGTGGATGGATCGACTACCGTTTCTACTCCCATCTCCCTACCCATTATTCTCTTTATAAAACTCTCTCAAGCATCAATTATAAGAGAAAAGAAAAAGAGAAAGCAAGATTCGGTTTTCACGGATCTTGGTCGGCTGCCGACACTCATGATAATCCTGTGTGGGCAATCTCATGCTACAACTGCTTGATTTCACATTGATTTTTACCTGCAATGCAAAACAACAGCAAACCAATTACGCGCACCTGTTCCACACAACTTTAATCTAAAATAAAGATAAAAATAAAAACAAGCTAAAATGCTACTCTTATGCGATATTTGCAACAATTCTAAAATAACTGAAAAGAACTAAAATGACCTAATTAACCTAGTTAACATGCCTTTAGGGCTTTAACAAAGCTTACTTTGGGGTTTAATTTAGAAAATTTTAGCACTTATCAGTGACACATGGCTTGTTTCATGCATTAGATTAAGATAAGAGGGGGAGTCGCCTAGGAGTCTTTCCAGCAGCTAAGCTAGAAGAGAAAGAGAAGAAGAAAGAAGAGAAAGATAGAGAATCGGGTGGAGAGAGAGAGAGTTGTTTGGAGAGAGAGAAAGCTTGGGAGATGGAGGTTTTGAGCATGAAAAGCTTCATGGCTATGGCAATTTCGAAATTAGGTGAGGTTCCTACTCCCTTCTACATTGTTTTTAGCTTAATTGATGAATTTATATGATGATTTGGTGAAATTGGAAGGAAAGAAAGTGTGTTTGTTTGCCTAGAAAATTCTAGGAAAATCTGGAAAAAGTTGAGCTCCAAAACAGAGCATGTTGTTTGGGTATTTTTGACTCTGGTAGATGCTGAATTGATCTAAAATTTCTCTATGAAAGTTGTAGGTTTTCCAATTAGCTTTCTAACGAATCCAACCTTGCCTTATTTGGAATTTTGTGTGAAAAATTATGGTTGTTTTACTTAAACTGGTTTTTCAGCAAAAAATATTTTCGTTCAAATCAGGAAGACTACTGTAATTGCTTATTTAGGCTATGAAAACGTTGGATTTGGGCTACAGTTGTGAAACATGAAAGTGTAGAGCTTCGAGTCTTGTTTTCATAACACTAAAGCTCATTAAATTTGGATAAATGAGCTAGAAGATACGGCCTAAACATTAAAAAAAAAAATTGTTTTTGGATGGGTTTGAATCATAAACATGGAATTTGGGGTATTATACATATTTGAGTTTAAAATTGCTCCAAATCTGTTTATTATCATTCATAAATATGTTTTAATATATTTGAAAATAAAATTTTGGGTTGAGCATTTCTACATGATTTTATTTAAAATTTTTGGGAGAAAAATGCATATTGGGCTTTATTAAAAAATTGTGTAAATGTTTATTTATTCTTCAAACTTTATGGAGATTTTATGGGCACTTTGTGGAATGTTTTGGAGTATAAACATACTCATATTTATGATAAATGAGTTGTGGAAATTTTATTTGAATTTTATATAATTACAAACCTCAAATTCAAAGTTTAATCACTTATTTGTGACTTTTCCTTTTAAAATATATTTTGAGCATCTTCAAATGTGCTTATAAAATTCTTATGAAATTAAAATAATAGTTTTTCCATTGTTTTTATGAAAAATTAAAATTTTAAGATTTTTATGTTTTAAAGCCTTTGAAATTGAGTTCCGGGGACCAAACTCGAATAAGTCCGTTGGGATTTCTGTGAAAGAAATGAATACTGTGGACTTAGGGTAATGTTTGGAACTATTAATGCTAAATTATTGGAATATAATATAGAATGCTTTATAAAGTATATATGTCTTGCATGTCTTTAAACCCTGTTGTTTTTTGTACTAAACTATGAATATATACATGGAATAGACTGATTTATGAACTGTAAACCGTGTGGTTTGTTTATAAATTAAAACTAAGGCATAGTACTGGATAGTTTTGAGACGTATTTATGACCCTTGACGAACCATTCCATCCTGGATATGATTTACTTGTATAACAGGATGTGATATACCTTTTGTGAACCAATAACTATTTTCGAATATGAAACATAAAATGCCTTGTGATATAAATTGAGAAATGAAGCTGGCATATGAGCTGCTTGCCCAAATGTGTATTTGAATGATAGCTATCTTATGAATTGATGATATAAAAAGTTTATGCCATAAAGATGATTTATGCATATTTTCGAGAACATGATATTGTGAACCAGCCAACCTGGATCGGGAGGCCCTCTCGTTCACTTTTTTGGGGGGTTTATCTTGAGTGGATTGTAGATGATGTTTATCCATCTCGATTTATCCTTCTATCCTTCTCTATTATCCATGTTTATCCTTCTCTATTATCCACTCAAGATAGGGTTTTTAAAAAAGGATAAGAGTTTGTAAAAACTATGAGTCGCCACCTTATTTTTAGGAAATAAGGAAACCACAAAAAAGAGTTTTATTTTCAATAAAACATTGACCCCATATTTTGGAAAAAGCATGGTCTTTGAACAAAAGTTGGATTCGGGGGCTAGGTTACGAAGTGGGAAGGTTCCAAGGAACTCCTTGTAGGCACCCACCTCGCCCTAATTAAAGGTCTCCTAATTAAATTTGGGCTTTATCAAAATCTTTTCAAAACAATCCTAATATATCTAATCAATCACAAAATATGAATAATAATAATAATAGTAATATATAGTACAAAAGTATACACAATCCTAAGGGTCTTAGGAGACTAGAAATCAACCTAAGATTGGACTTGCGTCCTATTGACTGCCTACGTACCTTATCAATTGCTTGACAAAGATCAAAGTCCACGTAGTTCGATTACATAGGACTCTCCTATTGTAACAAACCACATAATCGTAGATATTCTATCTTATCTTGGACTCTAGCTTCGAGAGTTTGAGTTGGATCAAAACACTTATCATGAGAGATGGAATTTCATTCCATTTTGAATTCTTTCAAAATCAATTTTTAGAATTGTTCTCGAAGTAGAATCCTTGGTAAAATAGAACTCTATTCTTAGTGTAATTCTTACAACAAAGAAGAGTCCTAAGTGGGGTCAAGTGACCCCCCTAATCCTAGGGTTTCTAGCTAATCCTAGGTTAGTCTAGATACCTAAAACACTAGGGTATGCATGCTGGAATTTCTGGAAAATAAATAAAAAATATAATCAAGAGTGCAAACAATGCATGAAAATGTCCTAAATGCAAATCTAAATTAACTATGTGAACCTAGGCGTGTTTCTATGTTGATTTTGGCCTAAAAATGAGTTTTAGTACACTTTTAAGTTACTTTAAATCCATGGACAGATTTATAAGTAATCAAAAAGTGGGTTTAAAACCCATAAAATAAAAGAATAAAAGAAGTGAAAATGACCTAATATGCAACCTAGTATGCATACTAAGCTATCATCAAAAAATGGCATTTAATCACAAGGGAAGGGACTCACCTTTGCATGCTCCCTCGAACACATTTTTATATACCAATCAAACATCCCAAATGATAAAAATAAATCATTATAAAAATAATACTAATGCTTAACTTGAATTAACTAACAACCTAATATGAACAATACAAATCTATCTTTAAAATACTAGCATATGATTTATAAACTATCCTAGCATGATTACTAACATCAGAGACTTAAAACATGCATGAACCTAACTCTTAATAACCAATTCTATAATGGTATGATAATATAAGAATGGAAGAAGAAGAAAAGAAGAGAGGGAGAAATATGCATGTATATTAAAAAAACAAACTAGCCTATTATGCAAACTAATATAGAGCCTAAACTATGCATGTTAATAATAAACTCTATCCTATGTATACTAATAATAAACTAAACCCTATACTAATAAAAACCTAACCTAACATGATTAAAAAGAAAAAGAAAAAGAACAAGAACATAAAAGAAACTACTAACCTCTGCCTTCAAGCCTTCAAGCTTCAAGTCTTCTCCTCAAGCTCCAAGCCTTCTCCTCAAGCTCCAAGGACTACAAGGAGCTCAAAGACTCTAAAACTTAAGCTAGAGTGCTATGGGGAAGCTTGTGCAATTGCTCAAGCCTCTACTCTCCAAGTTAGCTCTCTAAAGCTTTTTTTGTGTGTTAAAACTGATTCTAGGGCCCTCTATTTATAGGGAGGCCTGAGTTTGATCAATGGCTGAGTTTAAATCTCATAGGAATGATCCAAGGGCTCAAAACCAGTCTTCCAAGGTGTTCATACTCATCCCAAAGTCCCCATGGCCGAACTAGACACATTTCAGGGCTTGGAAGAGTCCTGGGCAGAAAAATCACTTAAAACTGGCATTTATTGGCTGAGGGGATCGACGACCATCCACCCTAGGACGGTTGGCCGTCCCTAGGTGGACGGCCATCGGTCCTCCATGCCATTTTTAGCCTGTGTGGACCTATCTCAGCCCATTTCGTCCCGATTTAGACTTTTTTCAGCTTTTCGGGCCCGTTTTAAGTCCAAATTTGACGATTCAAGCGCCGAAACAATCGTGATTCGATTCTCCATGTTTTAAGAGTGTTTGAAGTGAAAATGAATTGACCTAGGTCATATGTTTAGGGAAAATTCGACCGATTAACTGTTTAGGGCCTGCCGGGCCCAAATTAGGGTTTTGAAATTTGCTAACCGATTGCTTTCGAAATAATTTTTTCTTCTTGAAACAAGTTTTAAAATGTTTTAGGAAAGTGTTTTGAAGCCTTTAAAGGCTTTTATTTGATAAAAATATCGAATCCCGGTCGCTTCCGGTTGAAACCCTAATCTGGGCTTTGAAATGGCCTTTCGAGCTTCAAGAGCCAATCATGAGCCAGAAGGCTCCACAGATCTTGTCATTGATCAACTTAGCTACCAAACACACTTTACATATATATGCCAAAGCCTCGTGACCATTCAAGACAAGATTGACAGTCATTCAGAGCTTTTGTGATTCAAAGGACCAAACTGCCCTTCAGTCACAAAAGGCCTTGTTTTCTATCAAGCCTGGCTCAGAATGCCATGAAATTTTGCAGAGACGTTCCTAGACTCTCTAAAAACCTAATGAAAAAAGAACCGACTCAATCTGACCTAAAACACACATGTGATAATGACCTCTACCTAATTACCCACAAAGGGTAAAACTGGGAACTTAGGGTTTTGATATCCTATTTCACCTCAAATCAAAGGCAACCATTCATGACCATACTTATGGTCAAAAATGGATGTCTACAGATATATGTGTGGTATGTTATTGGAATACTTGTGATTGATGTGATAATTGAGATAAGGCATGAATATTTATTCTGCAAAAAAATGATAAATGAATGTACTTATCTCTATCATGGAAAAGTTCTTTATTGCATATGAATGCATGTGATGAATTATTATGCATAAAAATATATGCATATGGAGAATTATTATGCATAAAAATATATGCATGTGGAGAATTGTTATGCATCAAAAATATATGCATATGATGAATTGTTGTGCATAAAATATATGCTTGAGATATTTGCCATACTTGTAACACAATACATTATCATATGTCATTGGGCACAGTTACATGTGATAGCTCTAATTATGTGAGCAGATGATTCATATGCATATCACTTATATAACTATCATGCATATTATGAAACTGTGGTTGAGTTCCTAAAAGGGGGACTGAGATGAGATGAGATGAGATGAGATACGACCGATGGACTATGGATCCTGGATACAGTTAGTGCACTAATATATTACCTTGCCAAAATGGCTGAACAAAAACTGATCTCCAAGGGATGGATGAAAGAGGCCGGGCTGCTTAGGCGAGGTTTTTGGGGTGATATAGATACTTATTAACCACCGGGGAGTTAAGGTATGTTGCCGTCGTGATGGTGAATCCAAAAAGTGATTACCATCGAGTTGGTACCATCGAGTTGGTACATTTGTTGTGGTGGACTATCTATTTTGTAGGTTGAGCATGACAGAGCCTCGCTGGTATAATTGCATAAAGCATAGCATGGTTACCTGACATATGCATAAAACATGCATGAATTATTGGATATGATTAAATTGAATCATGCGGTGATGGAATAATGTTAATAAAAGTATATTTTCATTGTTTATTATTTGATGAATGATTTGTGGAAATATTGTGTATGTCTTTTAAGTTATTGACATTGTAGAAAATATTAGAAAACCTCACTGGGCATAGTGGTTTGCTCACTCCTCACTTTCCCCCCCGGACATAATGGAGCAGCTTTTGGAATTTGAGATATCTGTCTGGATTTTCTTTATTATGACAGCGTGCCTGACTATAGGCAATGTTTTGTATTTGATAGTTTGTACTAGATATTTTGGAACTCTGGACTGTATATATTTTTAGTTTATGTTTGGAGTACTTTACGGAACGGTTCTTTGTATCAGCTAGTACTTTGTGCTTATCCAAATATTTTGAATACTTTTGATTTTCTCTAAGCTTCAGCAAATTTAAATTTTTGTTTTAAAAGATAAGCACCAGTTATTTGTGTATGTGACACCAAACAGATTGGTGGTAGTTTTTTAGGGGTGTTACACAGCTGCTCAGCCTGTGAAACCCTGAAAATTTGTTTGGCATAATATATATATATATATATATATATATATATATATATATATATTGTATTTTATTTATTTATATTGCTTGCACACATGGCACATTTTTATTGGGCCAAGTGTCTAGACATGAGTGAGGGTATAGATACCTTATGGTGCACCTTAGTGCACCCAAGAGTTATTATCTTTACTTGATGACCAAGTTCACCAATGAATACTAACCAGCTGGTGATAATGATGATTTAATTAAGGACAAATTAGAATTAATTAAGAGAGAGAGAGTTGCTTGAGAATCAAGAGATAGACACTTCTTGGTGAACAAATAATTAAGGGAGAGAGAGAGAGAGAGAATTCTTGAGGACCAAGATTTCGTGGGAGGCAAGTCTGGTTGTAGAAGAAGAGAGGAAGAGGGAGAGAAAGAGAAAAAGAAGAGAAAGAAAAGAGGAAGAGAGAAAGAGGGAATTTTCAGATTGTTGTAGAAGACAGCTTTTGAGCAACTTTTGGAAGTTCAAACTCACACGAAAATCACAATTAAGGTATGATTCTCATACCTTGTATACCCCATGATAAATTTGGATGAAATTGGTGAATTTTGGGAGCCATTGCAAACCTCCAAAACTCACCCAAAGTTCATAAAAATCATGATTTTATGTGAAATTCATTTTTGTTATACATGATGATTGGAATCCTACATGGCCATAAACCTTCTCCTCTTAGTCATATTACTATACCTTAGTGAGCCCAAGTGCCAATTCTAAGTGTGGAGTGAGAATTTTTAGAGAGAGAAAGCTTTCATGAAGCTTTAATGATGGAATTAAGGGGTCTTTTTCATTTTATGTACCTAACGACCTAACTGGAGGTTCTAGCTATTTTTCATGGATACTAGAGGTTCAACCATGAATTTCATGGTGGCGTCATATTTTTCCCATTAGTATATTATTTTTGGTGAATTTTTGAAGCCATAGGAGAGAAAATTTCCCAGAAAATAGAGATTATTTCCAAAAATCCCCAATTTTGGATATGTTGTAGAGGATGATTTTAAGGAAATTTAGAAACTGGTTTCATTGATTTTGGAATTTTTTAGAGAGAGAATCGAAGGGTTGAAGTTTTGTAAAAAAGGAGAAAAATGGGGAAGAAGATGAACAGTGCAGGGAAGCAACCCCCACACGCGTGTGGTGACGCGTGAGGGCGTGTGCGCCTGTCACATGTCCCCAATTTTTTATTTAAAATGTGTTATTTTTTATTTTAAATATGTTGAGGCGGTTTGGGGTGTGTTTGGTCACTAGGAAATTCCCGAGGAATTTTTAAAGTTTCGTGCAATTTTTAAAAGTCAAAATTTTGACTTAAACCCTATAGTTTTATAATAAACTTTGCCTCAAACTACTTTACAAATGTTTCTACACATATTTTAATATTTTTGATGAATTAAAATGTGACTGAGAATGCCCCATTAATTTTCTGCAAATTTTGGAAGCTAAATAAGGATTTTTGGGAAAAATTTTATTGAGATTTTAAAAAGGAAATTATCCCTTTGACTTAGGACTAACCCTTGGACTAATTTAGGATATGTTTTAGGTCAGAGTGAGTAGCAGAAGTGTGATGGGTCCATAACCCATAGGCTACAGGATCGAAACCCAAATTTTGTATGCAAATTAATATTGAGAATAATTAAGAAATTGAATACATTTACTGCTGTTACCTAAATCCTTGCTATGATAATTATTTATTTACGATCTTATATGCTTGGATAAATGCATGAATTACCCTGCAATTGCAATAGATGCTTAAGTTAATATACATGAAATGTATGCATGAATTGATGTACATGAGAGATATATATGAGATACATGTCATATGCATTGTATGAAATAATTGCATCTGGCATGAAGCACAGTTACATGTGAGATATATTGCATAAAAACATCGTATACATTCATAATTATTTATGTAACTGTGGGTATGAAGTGTTGAGATACCATCGATGGACAAAAGATTCTGGAATCAGTTAGTGCACTAATATATCACCCTTACTAAAAACAACAAGTAAATCCTCATGTCAGTGAGTGACAGTCGCGATATGTCCTAAAAAAGGTGGGGACTGGGTGATATACATCCTAAAAATGTGGGGATGCTATTGTGGTGAGATGATAGAATCTAAAATAAGGTTACCATCCGAGTGTAAATTTCTGTTTTGCAGGACAGGCAGGACAGAAGAGATGACAGGTATGACTGCATGAGCATTTCATTGTATATCTGTCATATGCATGAAATGTGCATGTAGTGTGAGGTCATTTTCTGTTAAAATATGAATGAATACATTAATCATGACCTTGTTATGCAATGTTTGTTTGAAGATAAAACTTATTGATAGTTTTAAAAATCTTGTTGTCTCTTTTAAAAGAGTTATGTGGCATTTAAGGTTTGTGAATCTTACTGAGCAATAGAGGTTTTGCTCACCCTGCAATTTCTTTCCCCACAGGACCGTCATCTCAGTAAATCTGATATGGAGATCTTGGAATAATGGATATTCTGAAGGCTTTTCTGACATTATTGGTCATTCTCAATTGTGGACTTCTATTTCAGGTTTGTAATATAAATTTTTTTTGGGTACATTACGGGACTGTACTCGTGATGCAGACTAGTACTCAGCGCTATCAGAGCTATTGGTTGAGCGAGTACTAGTCACGAAGGAGAAACACTGTCCATGAATAGATTATTGAATATGTGATGACTATGACTTCAGGTTTGGACCAGTATGTTTGAGCCTGAGGGGGAGGTCGGGTCGCCGATAGAGAGTGATAATCCAAAACTCTCCGACCCTACAGAGGTTCGAGATATTTACTGTGTAGAGGATGTGCGAGCTCGGACTCATGTAGGAGACGAGAGAGCTGCGATGTCTAGCGAGTTTCTTAGTGATGAGAATCCCATACCCGTGATCTTGCCTCAAACCTAGATGTATAGAGATCCTACGGTTGCTTATGATTTTATGGGCACCTTATAGGGATCAGATGGTTATGTGATAGAGAATGTAGACATAATTACAGATGAAGTTATCGATGCAGTCCAGAGTCGATACGTTCATGATAGTAGCCATTGTGGACGGATACCTCATTTTTACCAATTGTTTTCTTATGTGTTTTTGCAAATGATTAACTTGAAGAGTTGGTCATCTGGTGGAGAATTGGACTTGTAAAGACCAAATTACCAAATTATCATTTTCGGGGAAAAATGATAATTCATCATTTCATGCATACATTTGAATTGGAATCAACTCATTTGCATTGCATTTGGTTTTTGTGGTGTCTTAGGATATCTCTGTAAATTTTCATGTCATTCTGACGAAAGCTCAATAGGTAATTAGGGTTTTTGCGACTTGAGGGGCGTTTTCGTCCTTTTTCTCGTATAATTTTCAAATGACCTCCGAATTTGAATCAGATTGTTCCATGGAGTTTATATGGATGTGTGGAGTGTATTTAGAGTGTTAATTGAACTTTTAAATGGTTGAGATGGGTTTGCCCAAAATTGGTCCTACGAGCAAGAATAAGTCAAACCGGGATTTCACTCAAATTAACCATGAATTGGTCCTTTTCACCAAAATCAAAGATTTTCAAAATGTGTTTTCAAATATCAATTTCATAATAATATCATGTTTATAGAAATGGGTTAAGTCTAATTGATCAATTTTACAAAACAGAGAATGGTCATATGACCCATTTTGGCACAACCGGGTCAATTGGCTTGCTTTTTACTAAAACCCTTGACCATAGCCAAGCATATTTTACTCAAAACCCTTCTAGAAATGTGGAGGATCAAATCACGGTCATTTTGGCTTTTGAATCATCCAATTTGGACTGAAAATGAGCAAAAATACCAAAAGTCCTCGAAATTGGGAAAATTGGGGAAGCATACAAGGTGACCGTCCAAGGCTAGGATGGCCAATCGTCCAGGCTAGGACGGCTAGCCATCCAGGCTTGGACGGCCACCAGGATGCTCGACTTCTTTTCTTGTGTTTTGAAAATTTTGGACTCTTTCACCCATTTTATCTGACTTTGCTCGATTTTTTGGAAATAATTCAAGTATAATTCAATCTGAGGACTCTAAGGAGATTCATCTTTGGCCCTAGGATGACTTTGGATGGATTAATCTTAACCATTCAATGATTCTTTACCCTAGCTCTATAAATACACTTTGATGGAATCTTTAGAGGGAGGAAAGTTCTTTTTGGTTCATTGTTCAAGAGAGAACCAGAGCTTAAGAAGAGAGAGAGAGGAGGAACTTAGGAGCTTGAAGCTTGGAGGAGCATAGCCAAGGAGGAAGAAGAGGGTAAGTGCTCTATCCTTGCTTCGTTTTCTTTATTTTTATGTAATTCTTCTCTTCTATGCATTGGTGGAAGTTTAGTTCATCTTTATGTGAGATGAACTAGCTTCCATTCTTATGTGTTTACTATGTATGTTAGAATAGATTTTTGTTTATTCATGCATGATAGAGTAATATTAGTTTATGTTTGATTATTTATGTTATTTGTTTAATACATTTGCATGTTAGAATAGGATGTGTATGTGTTTTTAATGTAGGGCAGTAACATATGTGTATGTTTAAGAGTATATTAGTTTGATTAAGTAAGTTGTTTGTTATGATTTTATGTGTGTGAGCATGCTTAGAGTAAGTGTTAATATATTTGCATATTGTCGAGATTTTTTGGTGATCATTTGATGATTATATGATGTTAATAATTATGTAAGGGTGTTAAGGCGTTAAGGCATACTTTTTGATATGTTTATGTTAGTGTATTGCATTTTGAGTCGTTCTCTTCATGCTTTTATGATTATTTAAACACTTGATATGGACTTGATGGTTTAAATATATGAACTGTGTACAACGGAGCGTCCGAAGGTAAGATCCTCCCCTTGTGTTTAGATTAATTGTTTAAGTATATTTTTGCTTAATTTTTGATGCGCTTTTGCATAGTAATTTAGTTGAGCATGTTAGTTTGTATGTTAGGATTCTTATTTGTTATTTTATTGGATTAATTGTGATAATTTAAACCCTTTTAGTATTGGTTTCAAATCTGTCCAGATTTGAAAACATACTTTAAGAGGGCTTAAATATTATTCTTAGGCCATATTTTTGTTATTTCTTTAGATCGTCTTATAGTATATTCATGTAGGATGCATGCTAGATAATTGTCAGGATTTTTATTATTTCTTTTTAAGGTTTTTAGAGTGGTTTAAAGTTTGTATTCGAATCTATCCATATTTGTTTATGCCTTTAAATGACTTCTAAAAATAATTTTTAGGGTCAAATTCAACTTAGAAACAAGCTTCGGTTCACATAGTTGAATTAGTTTGCACATTAGGATCATTCTCATGCATTGGGAGAATTGATTTCATGCATTTTTGTTTATTTTGTTTAAATTCTAGCATGCATTGCATTAGAATTTTAGGTCTTTAGACTAACTTAGGATTATTTAGAGACCTTAGGATTAGGGAGGTCATTTGACCTCACCTAAGACTGTCCTTTGTTGTAAAAATTATTTTCAGAATTGAGTATAGTAATTGGTTTAAGAGTCTATCTTCGAGAGATTTTCTAAAATGGTTTTTATTGCCTTTTATGAAATAAATATGATTTTTATAAAAGATTTGATTATTAAATGATTTTTAAAAGAATTTGGATGTTCTAGAATTCTTATCTTAGGATAAGATTTCTCCCGATATGGTTTGTTTTCTTGAAATATCTTTGAAAAAGAGTTTCAATTGAAATTGAGTTTTAAAGATAAGAATTATCTAGACTGTTTGGATTTTGTGAAAGTCTTTTAATTTGAGATTATTTCAAATAAAGAATTTGAAATGGATAAAAATACTCGAAGATAGAGTCTTGGATAAAGTAGAATGCTTTTGGATGATGTAGTTCATTACAATAGGAGAGTCCTAGGGTAGTCAAAATATGTGGTCTTTGACACTTGCTAGGTAACACTAGTCGGTTACGTAGGCGCTAATAGGGCTCAAGTCCGCCCTAGGATACTAGTGGGGTGTCCTAGGTTTTTAGGATTTGTTTGTATATATATATTTTTATTATTATTAATACAGATTATTGCATTTATATCCCTATTTTCATTGGTTGATTAGATTATTTAGGATTGTTTGCATTAGGATTTTAAATAGCCCAAATAAATCAGAAGTCCTTTAATTAGGGCGAGGTGGGTGCCTACAAGTAAGAACTTGGAACCTTCCCACGTCATAACCTAGCCCCCGGATCCATCTTTGGTTCGCAGATTGTCTTTTCATTAAATGGAGTTTGTTTTGTTTTATTGAAAATAAAATATTTTTTATGGTTTCCTTATTTCTTAAAAATAAGGTGGCGACTCCTTTGTTTTCTAAAATCCCAAATCACGCGTAGTGATGACGTGGACACAGCAAATACCCGAGAAGCTGGTTCTCAAAACTGGCGACTCTATTGGGGATATCGAGGGTTAAACTTCATTGATTTAATTGGGATATTTAATTTCTTATTTTAATTAAAATCAACCACTTGCATTTGTGTGATTTCATATCATATTAGTTTTATTATCTGCATGTTACCTGCATGTCATTGTGTGATAGCACGATGTTGCCTTGCCAAAAGATAGTCTAGTCATGATCCCTGTCTTCACTCGACACTAGGATAATCATGGCGAGACTATCAACCTATTGCCAAGTACCCCTCGGGGTATATCAAGGACTAATCATGTACTGTTGGATCCACGCGGCACGCCATGTGTCACATGTGGTTAGGTATATAGATTGGTCTGCAATAGGAAGAGAGTGGTAAGCACGGGTGTCGATCCACAGAGACTAGTAATGAAAATCGGCTAAGTCAATTCACTTTTGGTAAAAGAGACATTTCCCATTGGGTAAATTTGGTTGGTTAATTGATTTTTTTTTTCGGTAATTGCAAGTCAAACATATAAGAACATAATTGCAAAAGAAATAACAGAAATTAAACTTAAATTAAATTACAGAAAATTAAACGGGCAGGAATTGAAATTGCATAATTATAAATAAAGAAAAACCACGTCTCTCCAAATGGAGAGAGGGAATATAATCTACTGAAATTGAAATTGCATAATTGGAAGCATAAATTAATAAAAAGTCCTCGAAATTCCAAGTGGAAAGAGGAGATATTCTACTGAAATTGAAATTGCATAATTGAAAGCATAAATTAATAAAAAGTCCTTGTAATTCCAAGTGGAAAGAGGGGATATTCTACTGAAATGGAAATTGCGTAATTAAAAGTAATAATTAAAAACTAAAAAAATAAAAACCTCTTCTCTCGAAGTGGAGAGAGGGACAATTGCATCGTGTGTGAAATAGTGTAATTTAGAAAATACATAAATTAAAAATAAAAACTAAGAATAACAACTGAAAAATAAATTCACTATCTGAAATTAAACTAACTGAACTGAACAGTAGTACAGTATGTAGAAGCAGAAAATAGTCAAGACTTAGATGCACACATCATAAAATAAATTATGACTATTTCTGATAAAATCCAACACTCAACTAACAAAGGAAGATAAAACTGCAACACTCAACTAACAAAGGAAAATACTGCTTAGCTATTCGTCTGCCTGATACTTGGAAAGATGAAAGTTTAGAAAAAAAAACTACTTGCTGCTAACTGCGTCTCGTGCCCTCCTTTCCTCTGTGCGAGCCTCCTCTTTTATAGACGAATTTCGTCTGTTATTTTTCCTTCGGCATTCCGACAACGCATGCACCACGCCCGACTTTCGCCATCCACGAGCTGCGTTTTTTTCTTTGCTTACTGACACTCTCTCACCCAGACACACTCTCTCTTCTCAATCTCTTATATTCTCCCACTATCAGCCACCATTGTTGACTTCTTTCTTTCCTATCACTTCCAACACCTACACACACACACACATACACACACGTATATATATATATATATATATATATATATATATACAGAAATTCTGAGGTAAGGCCGGCCTTAGTTTTAAAAAATACGGTCTGGTAAAAACGACGTTGTTTTGGGCGTTTTAAATGAAAAAAAAATAAAGCTGCCGAGAGGGAACCTAAAATTGCATTTGGGGATTTCGAAGGTCGCTGGTCGCTGCTCCCTGCTCCCTCTAAACATGTCATGTGGCCCTGTTTGAGATTGTCTTTGTAGATGATATAACAGACTTAAAATTCAAAACCACGCAATGAGCTGTGTGTATAGAAATGTGCAAAACTGAACCAAGAAACCATGAAACCAGATCTTACAATTCCTCAAACATCACAAAAAGAACACAAACAAATATTGCATCAATCTAACAAAACTCAAATAAATAAATAAATAACAAGCATGAGTTGTACGGGACTCCATAGCAGTCGATTGAGAGAAGAACAATAGAAAAAGAGGAGAGAACTAAGAGAGAGAGAGAGAGAGAGATACCAGGTGGTGGTTGGCTTAGAGTAGAGACTCGAGAACGAAGGCACTAATGAATCGTATAAATTCAAACTGTTAGGGTTTGAAGGAAAACAAATTCTAGGAAAACGCCGATGAATTAAGATTGGTGAAGTAAAAGGAATGTGAATTGAATAAAATTTTCATGAAAAAAATTATGAAAATTGAATGCAAGAGGCGAGAAAATTCAGATCTAGAGTGAGAAAAATAGAGAAAGAGAGAGAGTAAAAAATGGAAAAGAGAATTGGAGTGAAACACGTACCTTTGGAGGGAAGCTGGAAATTCTCCCTGCAAGAGTGACAGAGAGAAAAGGGAAGAAGGAGAAGAGGAATGAAGGAATTTATACAGAAGTGGCAGCACTTGATGTTAGGGAGTGGAGGGAGAGAAGGAAGAAGAGCAGGGACGGACACGGCGGCCGGCAACGAGCAGGGACGGATAGGCGGCCGGCGGCCTGAGTTGATGTTGAACGGCAAGAGAGAGAGCAGGGAGCAGGGAGCAGCGACCAGCGACCTTCGAAATCCCCAAATGCGATTTTAGGTTCCCTCTCGGCAGCTTTATTTCTTTTTCATTTAAAACGCCCAAAACGATGTCGTTTTTTACCGGACCGTATTTTTTAAAACTAAGGTCGGCCTTACCTCAGAATTTCTGTATATATATATATATATATAGCATGATAGTTTTGACTTTACAATCTATATATATAATATATATACTTTAATATATATATATATATATATATTTTTAAAATAATATCTATATTATTTTATTATTTATTTTTAATTTATTTATATATTTTTTTATTATATATATATATATATATATATATATATATATATATATATATAACAACTGAATTCATATTTGGTATATATACAAATATTATCAGAATTTCCACATCTTAAATCTTGAACTTTGAAATCAGTATTTTGAAGCTTAGAAACTCCACATCTTCTTGAACCTTTGAGAGTTCAAAGAAATTGCACAACTTCTCAGTCTTTGAATGAACACGTTGGCTAAATCTTTTCATACCAAAGAGTATTCATTTGAATACGGATCGCTTGGAGACTTGGGCCGGGAATGCATCGTGATACTCTTTTACGGATTATTGCATGCCTGGCGAAGTATTCTCTAAAGTCTATGTGCTGGAATATGGAACCGACTGCTTTGAAATGCACGTTGATGTAACACATGCACATTCAACCATAATAGTTTCCCAAAATATAATTAGTAGAGATCCCTAATTATCTCCACAAAAATTATATTTACGGGATCCAAACAGTGGCCCATACTCCTGAAATTAGTAGAAATCCATAATTACCAATGAGAGATCAAGTGGAGAGATTTTCATATACCTCTTATACTCTTTCACGAATTGCAGGCAGAATCAACCTCAAAAGAATACGATTAGCAGTGATCCATAGTTACCTATGAAGAACAAGTTGCAGACAGAGTTGATAGAGAAGGGTTCTCCATGGATGCTAGAGAGCTCTTAGAGTGGTTTGCTTGCAGATCTGATCTTCATTGAGCTTTTGCCCAAGAAAATCAAGAAATCGACGGGAAGTTTTGCTGGTGGATGGATCTGCTTCAATCTCCCTACCCATTCTCCTCCTTATAAAACCCTCTCAAGTATCAATTATGAGAGAAGAGAAAAAGAGAAAGCAACATCCGGTTTTCACGGATCTTGGTCGGCTACCGACACTCATGATAATCATGTGTGGGCAATCTCATGCTACAACTGCTTGATTTCACATCGATTTTTACCTGCAATGCAAAACAACAGCAAACCAATTACACGCACCTGTTCCACACAACTTTAATCTTAAATAAAGATAAAAATAAAAACAAGCTAAAATGCTATTCTTATGCGATATTTGCAACAATTCTAAAATAACTGAAAAACACTGAAATGACCTAATTAACCTAATTAACATGCCTTTAGGGCTTTAACAAAGCTTACTTTGGGGTTTAATTTCGAAAATTTTAGCACTTATCACACCCCCCAACTTAAACTTTGCTAGTCCTCGAGTAAAGCAAAATAAACATAAAAAAGGAAATTAAAATGCTACTTTCGCAGGGAATCGCGATTGCATTTAGCATATGTAATAAGCCTTTAAACCCCTAGGTTACCCCTAGTGGACGAGTTGTAGTCTCGTGAGGGTTTGCAGAAATGATGCCCACAAACATGT
>JAESVK010000789.1:645433-668556 GCA_017140935.1 Hamamelis virginiana | reverse complement strand
TCTCTGCCTCCTTGCTTCGAGCCTTCTCCTCAAGCTCCAATCCTTCTCTCCAAGGACTCTAAGGACCTCAAAAACTTTAAAACTTAAGCTAGAGTGCTATCGGGGAGGCTTGTGCAATTGCTCAAGCCTCTACTCTCCAAGCTAATTCTCTATAGCTTATACTGTGTGTTGTAACTGATTTCAGGGTCCTCTATTTATAGGTTCACAAAGTTATAGCAAGCTTTTCACTTTTCGGATGTGGGACAGAGTGAATTTCATTATTCTACATTACATGCAGGCTCGTTGGGCCCGTTTTAAGTCCAAATTTGACGATTCAAGCGTCAAAACGATCGTGATTCGATTCTCCATGTTTTAAGAAGTGTTTGAAGTGATTCGAGACAAGATCGACAATCATTCAGGGCTTTTGTGATTCAAATGACAAAACTGCCCTTCAGTCACAAAAGACCTTATTTTCTATCAAACCTGGCTCAGAATGTCATGAAATTTTGCAGGGATGTTCCTAGACTCTCTAAAAACCTAATGCAAAAAGAACCGACTCAATCTGACCTAAAAACTTACATGTGATAATGACCTCTACCTAATTACCCACAAAGGGTAAAACTGGCAACTTAGGGTTTTGACACCCTATTTCACCTCTAATCATAGGCAACCATTCATGACCATACTCATGGTCAAAAATGGATGTCTACAGTGGTTCGAGGGTAGCTCCCCTGAGGCAAATTATATATATATATATATATATATATATATATATATATATATATATACACTTTTTGTATGAATTTAGGGTTGAAACACATTTTTTTAGAGTTTGGTTAAAAGACTTTGAGATGTCAAGATATATATATACATATACACTTTTTGTATGAATTTAGGATTGAAACACATTTTTTTTAGAGTTTGGTTAAAAAACTTTGAGAAGTCAAAGATTTCTTTTTGGAGTTTGGTTAAAAGACTTTGAGAAGTCAAGATTTCTTAAATTATGATTGTAGTTTTCAGTCTTTACACTTTATTTCTACTTAAAACGCCTCCTGATATGTATATTCAATTTTATAGAAAATATTTTAAATTCAAATACACAAATACATGAAAATACGTTGGAGTAGCAATATATATTGGTTGAGCTATAAAAAAAAAAAAAAAAAAAAAAAAAAAAAAAAAAAAAAAAAACAGGCCCAATGGTGGTTCAGTAGCCAAGGGTTTGGGCTGGCTCAAGGAATAGTCAGTCACAATGTAATGCTAAGGCTGAGCTCCTGTGCTAAATTGGTTAATAGGCAAATAATAGGACTTCTCATTTCTCTTAAAAAGACTATTAAAAAGGAGTTAATAAAATACTTTACTAAGTCTTGGAGGGTTGCGCCAGGCCCTTGCAGCAGTGCAACACAAGGGCGACGCTCAAAGATCCCAATAGCAAGCTACTGTGGTGGACCCTTACCCATAAAAAATAAATTTAATATCGTGTGGGCTGATGGCCCACATATCAGATATTAAACTGATAAGAACAGATACTACACTTGATCTTAGCCAAAAGGCCGAGAAAGGTATGCTTTTCTTTATTTGGGCCGCTTCTTTTATAACCCATTCCTTGTTCTTCTTTTCTCTCACACTCGATGTGGGACAAAAGTATAGTTTCTTCCATTCTCAATCCTTGTTTTTCGTGTCTTTTTTTTTTTTTTTTTTTGGTTTAATTTCAATAAAGGATGCAAATATTCAACTTGACAAACTCTCGGATAAAGTTACCACTCCACATCAATTCATGCTAAAAAATTCTAGGAGAGTGAAACTTGAAATTTTCTATTTCTTGATGAGTAAGCACCAAGATCAACTGTTTTATCTCATTAGATTCTCGACAACATTGAAGAATCAAAATTTTCTTTTTTCTTTTTTTTTATTTATTTTTTTTTGGGGGGGTTATTTGTTTTAGGGGAAACTCTACTATAAACTCTGGGCTAATTTTGCAAACTACAATTGAGTCTGAGTACTATTGATCTAGTTAAACTCCTAACGACCATATACTAGCATTCCAATATCAATGGTGAAATTATTTTTTTCCTTTATTAAAGAATTTCAATGACTTGCTAAATAAATGAAATTCAGAAGCCTTGATTTTTAAAATCTACTAAGTGTATTATGATATTAAATTTGTGATTTTTATTAGAATTCGCCTCAGCCAAATTTGTTTAAGCTAAACTTTGATGGATCTAGATGATATAGTGTGAGATGAAGGCTTCAGGTTGTTGCATTAGCAGAAATGAAGAGGAAAGAGTTTAGACTACGGCTTCATTTTTGTTTGGCAATGTGTTTGTCATCGTAACTAAGCGTCTTACCTTAAGTTAAGTGGCATGATTATAGCTTTAAATAGAAGCATTAATACTTTCTTTTTTTCTTTTTTTCTTTTTTCTTTTTTGAGGAACATAGCAGATCACACAAATTAAACTCACGTATAACCCACAAGGCCAGCTCAGATGGCCAAGGGTTGGTATTCCAACCTTATGGTCTTGGGTTTGAGTCTTGAGGCCAGCTTTCCGGGCGCTTAGTACTCTAAGGTTGGTAGGACATGCCTCCAATGACGGGTAACAAATTCCTGGATCTGGATGTGGGTATGAATCCCCACCATTGTGCTAGCCCGCTACTTACTGATGTGTATGTTGTATGACTGATATTTGCCTCTAGTTCTACTCTGACTAAATCCTCGAGTTAACCGTAACGGTCTCGATAGACAGATGACAGACTGGGGGATTCATCCTCGTATCAAAAAAAAAAAAATACTCACTTGTACACTCCCATGTACATAAGCTTCATCCAAATTAGACTAGAGTAGATTGTTTTAATTTGAATTTAGTCAGATTTACAACCAGTTAGGGACAATTTCAAATTCAGTCTGACAACTTGCCCTACATTTGAATAAGCTACCACTTTTTATTTTCTATTTTTAAAAGCAAAAAATAAAAACTTTTAATAATTTTTAATAGTGTAAAATATTTAAAGTTACCTTAAAAATTTGTATTTTACTCTATCAAAACTTTTTGGAGAAAACAAGAAACGGTAAATACAAATGGACCCTAGTTATCATTTGATTAGCCGTCATTTGATTAGTAATTTTGATATACTCGTAGAGCATCTCCAACCATGACTAGCCATTTTGGGGCCAAAATGCTCCAATAGTATTTTGCCTATCCAATTTGCCTTGTTAAAGGGTTGTGCAATCCAACCATAATAGCCATTTATATTTTAATATTTTTTATAATATTCAAATTATACTTTGAAAAGAAGGATTTGTGGGAGATTGATGATGTGGCAAAAATGCCTAGTACAATCTCTCTCCTCAATGTCATGCTAAATATGGCTCCCCATTTGGAGAATAGGCAAAATGCCTTGTGTTTTGCCTCCTCCATTGGAGTGATTTTTTTTGGATTTGGCCAGGCAAAATGCCTAATATGAGACTTTGCCTCTCATGATTAGAATTGCTATTATGTCAGTATAAAACCTATAAATAATTGTATGATGTATATTTTGAAAAATTGACCGTTGAATTAGATACAGCACTTATTATGCATATCATGTATGTGCCAAAAATATTATGTATCCACAAATTGTGACAGCTTTCAACAGTCACAGTTTTTTTATAACTATATTTTGACAGTAGATTGCAGTGATTTTTGGCATGCATGACATCCATAAATACAGTATTTAATCCAACAGTCAATTTTTCAAAATATACATCTTACAATTATTTATGAACTTCATGTTTACATAACTTATGTAAGCATATGCTGACTAGTTCGGTACTCTGTATATATATATATATATGGGACATGTTCCCCTTACACCTTATTTTGACACCTATGTTTATACCTCGTTTTCAAATACCATTGTAGATCGAATATTTTTAGAAACCGACCGTTAGATTAGATACTTATCTTATGTTTGTCATGTATGAAAAAAATCGGAGTGATCCAACGGTTAGTTTTTGTAAAATATCATTTTGAAGAACTATTGTTTTTTTTATTAATTAAAAACATAACAATTTTTTATAGTGACATTTCTTAAAATCTAACCGTTAGATCACTATGATTTTTGGTATATATTATATACATAAGAAATGTATTGAATCCAACGGTCAATTCGTCAAAATATATGTCATAGATAGTATTTTGAAAGCGAGGTGTCAAAATAGGGTGTAAGGGGAACTTGACCCTATATATATATATATAGGGTCACATTCCCCTTACACCCTATTTTGACACCTATCTTTACAGCTCATTTTCAAATACCACTATAGGTCAAATATTTTGAAAAACCGACCGTTAGATTAAATACTTACCTTATGTTTGTCATGTATGAAAAAAATCAGAGTGATCCTACGGTTAATTTTTGAAAAATATCATTTTGAAGAATTATTGTTCTTTTTATTAATTAAAAACATAACAACTTTTTATAATGACATTTCTTAAAATCTAACCGTGGGATCACTATGATTTTTTATGCACATGATATGCGTAAGAAAGGTATTGAATCCAACGGTCGGTTCATTAAAATATTTCATAGGTAGTGTTTTGAAAACGAGGTGTCAAAATAGAGTGTAAGAAAAACGTGACCCTTATATCTATATATATATATATATATATATGCACACAAATCAAACAGTATATTAACAGTTTCATTGGTAATTCACCAACGTATGCCTGTTACAGTACAGCACTTGCAACTGGAGAAAGGGAAAAATGAGAAGAAGAAATCAATCAATCTAATAGAACTACAAAGACTTGTACAGGGTACAGTTGTTAATGGTGCTGAATATCAACCAACATTTCAATCTGATAGAACAAGTCACACAGAAAATCATCAAACTAGAAACACAATTCTCTACAGTAAAAATCACACTGCCCTTTCAATGGCACTAATCAGGCCTCGAAAAAGATACAATAAGAATAATGTAAGAGAAACCGACCAACCCCCCAAGAACTAAAATATGGCCTATATTGTACAAAACACCCTTCCAAATGGAGAACCATTCTATACAAAATTAATGCACTGAGGGGGGAAAAGAAAGTGTGGCTGAACCTTGATTTGGAACAAATAGAGATCCCAATGAACCCCTCATCCATCACCCGAACCAAATGAGAAAAATATCCCCGACAGCTGCCTCCCCATGCATCTCCCAAGTGTATCACAGGCTGCAAAATGCTTTAAGCAGAACTCCAGTTTAAGTAATATTCTAAATTGGCATGAAAGTGGTAACGTAGAGGAAAACGAGCGAATATTCCACAAGACGCCTTGTTGAGTGCAAAAAGATCTTAATCACAAAAGCTCTTTATCATAAAATGCAAGAAGCTGCTTCACATGATTATGCCAAGCAGCGACATTTTGCCCATCAACTGTTACCCAGTCAACCACAGTTGACGCGGGTTGCTCCCACCATTCATCAAGCTGCAGTAGAATGTCACAATTAGAATCGTTATGAGGAAATTAGAAAGCAAAATGCAATTAAATACCCACACAACCATACAAGTTTGGTAACAAAAGGAGAAGGCTCAACTATAAGCCACCAAGCAACTACAACTGAAAACTGTATTCTGCACCATACACCATTCCCACAAATGGAGTATTTTATCCATTTTTCAAGGACAAAGATATGATATCTTACTCCAATACATTTAACACGACAAATCATCCAAAATCTAGACTCAGGAACACGGCACTATATATTTGTTTGTAAACGTTAAAACATATATAAATATTTGAATGTATGTGAGTGTGCAGAATAAGCATAAAGAGTTGGACTTAACAGTCGAGTTAAATTTATAGTGCCATAATTAAAAAGAATAATAATAAATTAACATGCGCCTTTAAGCATTAATGCTGTAATGCATCATAATTATCAAATAGTGAAGTAAATAATAACTATGCAATGGGCCCATAATAAAAAAGCATAATAAGCAGGTTCTTCTGCACATTTCAGACGTAGATCAATGTGAATACATTTGTAGCCATCCCAACTGGTAATGGACAAGTGTCAATATGATATGCTAATTGTTGATTAGGGCAATTTCCCTACACACCAAAAATATTGAGATTCCACCATAACAGTTAAACATTCCGTTTAGTTTTCCATAAAATAAAAATAAAAATAAAAATAAATTGAAATGCTGCCAATTTTTGAAATCTTAATAATGTATTCCTTTTGTGGGTGGGCGGGTGGGTTGGGAGACAGGTAAACTGACATACAAAAAAAAAAAAAAAAAAAAAAAAAAAACCTTAACTTAAAGGACAATAAAAGATGCCTCCAACATCATAGTCAAAGCAATGGAAACAAAACCATGTGGGTGTTCATACAAAACAAAACAAACATCTTCATTGCATCCCACTTTGGCAAGAGATCTGCACATCTATTCGCTAATAACATATTCTATCATCCTATATATGCAACTAAAAGGGCTCATTTTAAACTCCACTTAAAAACAAAAACTACACGTGTCAAAACCTGCGCTTTTTTTTTATCTTCATGAGAAGCCCAAACACCCCCAAGGGAAAACATCTACAAATTCACAGCCCACTTTGTTAAGAATATATGAACTCATAGGCTACTTGATGAATTGATGTGGAAGCCCATCCAGGATACAGCAGCTAACATGTACCCATAAAATGTAAGGATTATAAAGGAAAAAAAAGATTTTCATAAACCTGAAAAGCGCATGCAACATGGATGGTTAGATCCACATTGCTAGACCATTATAAAAAATTTATAATAAAAAAAATAAAAAATAAAAATACTAAAGACGAGTTGACTGTAACCAATCAAGCATCCTTCGAAATTTAGAAACCATGTATGAGAAGGCATTATTATCCAAAGTGTCATAGAATTATTAGAGGTAGGCAACACTATCCTGCTCTACATCCCTAGCCTGATCGAATTGTTTTCAAGTGAAACACAATATTTAAACATCTTCTCGCTAATTTTATTCATGTCACCCATCATTCTCCCATTTTAGAACCCTTAATGGCTTGTTTGGAACGAGGGAAGGATGGGAGGGAAAGGAGAGAAAAGTTGAGGGAAGAGGATTTGAGTGTGTGTTTGGTATGGAGGGGCAGGAAGAAAGGAAGGAAGAATGGAAGGAAAAGAGGGGGTCCTCCCAAAAGTGGGCGGATGAGTGGAGGGAAGAGGGCATTTTGAGGTGAAATGACAATTTTGCCATCCATCATTAAGAAAGCATTTATGCTTTTATGCCATGAGTATGAGGGTAAAATAGAAAATTAATTATCTCACCCTTTCCCTTCTCCTTCCATACCAAACACAAAGGAAGGAAAGAAGACCCTCTTCCATCCATCCTACCAAATGCACATGAAGGAAAAATGGTTTCCCTTCCCTAAATATGGAAAGGTCATCTCTCCTACTTTCCTTCCTTCCGCTTTTCCATCCTCCCTACCAAACAGACCATAAATTTGAAGCCACTCAAATCTCCTCACAAATAATCATCATTATCTTCTTCAAACATTCAAATTATCTAAATCAAAGGAATGATTAGCACTCTTCGTTTGAGAAGCAGGGCCTATTATGTCACACTTCCCAAAAATCAAATATCTCTCAAGGAAATTTTGTTTTGTTATTGGTCAATCATGTAAATCACCATGAAAGATAAGCCAAGGGTTGCCACAAGAATTTGACAAGGACTGTCTGCCCTGAAGAACAGAAAGCATTACGCCCTAACACTCCACACAGCATTAAGCTATTAAAATAATAATAATGCACCGCCTTAGATGTCAATTTTTTTACTCACCTGATTCCTATCCATCCCACTCCCACACTCCCCCCCACCCCCAAAAAAAAAGGCAAAAACAGAAACAAAAACATGCACACACATCTACATCATGCGAAATTGATTTAATACCAACCCACTACTGTGTAACAGATTTAAATACTTGCATCAATCTCTTCCCATCTTAAAACCAAGAAGGATCTTATTAGAGTGTTTAATGCAAGGTGTAAACCTAGCTATCTTTAATCACATAACCAACACCCACCCCCCAACGTTTTTTTCCAATATCTTCCCCAGCCCCGGCACCCTTTATGAATCACATGCACACACAAAAACAGATGAGCTTCAATGCCTGGCAACAGGCCTATACATAGTATAATGATAAATGATTTTATTCTTGTAGCAATAAAAGTTACTCACCAAACCCCTGACATATTTGCAATCTTTCAAGCATTTTTGAGCATTCAAAACTGCAGTTTTAAGCTCAGGCAACCATTTCTCCATAACAGTTTTCTCTTGTTCAGCAGCCAAATTCAAACAATAACTTGTTGTCCTGCAAGGTATAGTCAATGAACATCAAGCACCATGAATTAAAAAATAATAATAATAAGAAACAAGAGGGAAAGATATACCCAATCACTACATGATTTGTGTCTTACATTTTGGTGTTGGTGTGGACATGGGTGTGTTGTTTTTCCTTTTTCCTTTTTCTTTGGGTGCTTGGGGTGGGTTTGGAGGAGGCAGGGGCTAGAACACACAAGTATAAAAATGCATACAATCATTCACTATTGACTCAGAAGGTTTGGTCTTTCACAATGAAGTCCAAGATAGCATGAGACCTATGAGTTCCCCGGTACAGGTAAAAGGCTAATCAACAAGCAAAAAGCCAAAGAACTCTGAAGTAGTGGGAAAAGATTTGAACTTTAGTCCAACAAAAGATAACAGATCCCAATACGAGGTCAAGCAGCCAACTCCAAATAAAATAATGCAGATTGGTCGAGGTCATTGTCTCACCCTTTGTGGCTCAAAATGAACTTTATTTGAATACAAAATTTTCAAAGGATTTTCCACCCATTTAACAGAGAGAAATGAAGAGCCTCTAGAAAATAGAAAAATTACTCTCAGCAATGTCCAGTGCTTTGGAGGATTACGGGATCTAGAGTCCAGCATAAAACACAGAGGACCATGTTCAGGTTTACCTTTCATATTCTTGTTGTGCGCGGTAAGCATGGTTCAATAATGAACGACCACTTTCAACTAGATCCTGCCGTACATGGACCATATTGATTGCCTTTGCCAAGTCCTCCAACACACTGGCCTCAGAACCACGAAGTTTTAAACAGAATTCCAGAGACTCTAACACTGATGCTAAACCGGCATCTGAACCTTCCAAACCTAATCATACAGTATTAAGTTACTTAATTGATATAAAACATAAATAAAACAAAAGAAAGGGCCTTGTGCCCATCAACTGGGCATTCAAAGCCATTCAAATAAACTCTGAAACAAATTACGAGTTATCGTATATCACTCAGAAAAGCCAATTCATAAAAACATTCCAATCTAAGAGCAGTTTTTTTTTTTTTATAAAAATAAATAAATAAATAAATTTCTCTTCCCTTTAGATAAATTTTATTTTTTGACAGCTAAAAAGGGTTTTTTTTGGTCAACAATAAAATTTGAATAAACCCCAATTCAACCATGTTGAGCCAGCACCACCATGCAAGAAAAGCTTTGCAATGGATGACAAGCATTTTCTCTTTCTTGTTTTTTTATATTATAACTAATACTTTATGGCTAATAAGTGGCAATTGTTGAAATAGAAAAAGAGAAAAAGAAGTAACCCAGGACACAACAGAACTATGAACTTTATTTGCTGAACATTGATGAATCCCACAAACCTATTTTTACAATACCAAAAATGTGCTTTCAAATTTCTGAGAATTTCCAAAAAAGAATTGAGATTTTTCCGGAGTTCTGTTTTTTGAAATAAAATTTGATAATAAAAATGCACAAAACAACTCTATAATGTCCCCAAGAAAAGGTTATCTCCAAAGGAATTTATAAAAATAAACATAAAAAACAGTTCCTGGAAACAGACTTCCAGAATGTGTTTTATGTGTCATTTCCATCTTTTCATTTCTGGGTAAGAAAACCAATAGTCACCTAGTTTTTAAAATATTTTGAATCCAATGCTTCATCTACACTGATTAGTTAAAATATGATCCCAAATTAAGACACAGTAATCCATAGGTTTACCAAAGGAATCAATACAAAAGTCTTTTTCGACTTGACTGCCCAGGGTGGCACCGGGCAAATATCTAAACATCCGAGAAAAAATGGGGAAAATATGAAAAAACAGTAAGCGAACATGATTTCATTAACATTTTTGGGATGATTGGGAAAAGTCCAAAACCTGATCAGCTACAAAGCTGGCAGGTTTTTAAGTTCATTGTGCTTGGTAAGATGTATGGCAGGCCATCTAAAAATTTGAGCATAAAGCACCTCATTTTAGAACCAACTTTTGTCGGCTTTTGCAAGAGCAGTATAAGGTGAAGTGGAGAAACTGGGTCTGACCCACTTTATGAAATAATCAAACAGCCCCTTAGGTTATATTTTCATATTCAGTAATCTTAAGAGACATCATAGGCATTACAACTTTATGCCATTTTTCAAACCAACACCCCTTAATAGTACTTTGTTTTGGACAATATCTCTCTGATTGGATGCAATACCATTTCCCATTCTGATACAACTTTTTCATCCACAGCAGGGATGATGTTGCTACTCCAAAACCATCCACCTGGAAGAAGACCCTCTGGATGGGTCATGTAAACAATGCCTCCATAATTATCAGCCATTGACCATCTTTTGTACTTAATCAACATGACTGGTACCACAGAATTTAGACAGTTACTAAATAGAGGCAAGAGTGAAATCTCCTTTTACAGGAGGGAAATCCTAGAGGTATAAACTTGTCAAATGGAAAGGCCCTATCTATAACCAATAAATACATTATCCAGCTACATTACGGCATACTTCAACAATATATATATATATATATATCAAAACTCACCTGCAGGATATTGAAGGGCAGCAGAAACGCGGCATATGGATGGAATTGCTGACGGATCCCTGGCACCAGCTCTGGCAGTCAACAAAGCAGCGTTCTTTTCTGCAGCCGCAACTGCTTCAGGTCCGGTAGATCCATTGGCACCCATAGACTCCAGGAGTGCCTGGTAGAAAATTATAGGTCAGATAAAAGTGAAACAGAGACATGTAAATGCAAGAAGCAAAACTGTGTTACTTGAACCAAAGATATATAAACCAGATCACTGCAGCTATTCACTATCTGCAATAATTGATAGAACATTAAATATAAAAATTAATAAGATGAAGAAAAGAAATGCCCTCTGTAAAGTCACACACAATAAATGAGTAAAAAAAGAACATTAGAATTATTGGTATTGAGATTGAAAAATTAACAAAGTAAAAATTATCATGGGTCTGGAGGAATCCACCCAAAGGCATTTTTATTAGTTCATATTTAACAAGCAAAACTAAGTGGTAGCTTTTGACACTAGATTACTCTCAGTAGTGTTTTTTTGCAGTTTATTTTCTGATTACAATTTCTCACTACTCAGCCAAGGAAATGGCTCTTTGGTCCACATCGTCTGGCATGCATCGACAAAATGCACTTTTAATGTGAGAACAGCATGCCAACAGTATTCAGTGTATGTGAAGCAGCCAGCACATGATTTACAAAACAGTGAATTACCAGAGACATTCCTTGCCTTCTCTTTTTTTCTTAAATTATAAAGGTATTTTATATCAGTGCCAGACAAAGACCTGTGAGTCTCTGACTACTTCAGTAAAGCGTGACATAATCCAAGTTGAAAGTGTGTCAAGGATGAGAGGGGAAAATGGACTGAGATAGAGAGAAAAAGACATGCTGATGGCAACCTAATAGATGCTATGGCCCTCGATAAAGGAAAATGGCAAAATAAGATTCATGTGGCTAACACCAATTAATTCGGATAGAGGTTTTGATGAGTTGAGTATTGATTATGAGGAGCTTTTGCAGTAACGTGGATGAAAGTAGACATAATAAGCAATTCATAGGATAATATTTCCTTAATCTCATACATAAATAATTTAAATTTCAACAATTGGTCAAATGAATAATATTAGAAGAAGCAAAGAGAACATAGATTGAGTCAACAATCCACACCCATTACTTAAAATAAAAAATTGAAAAAAAGGTACTTTTAAAATGAAAAAAAAAAAAAAAAAGGTACTCATTACATACATAATTCCACTAACAATATTTGTAAACAGTTTTGAGTCTATGCATTCAGTCTTTTAAATTTTTCGAATCAAGCACTCCATACCAATAGCACTTTTCAACACCTATTTCCAGTGTGGATGATATAGGTTGTGAAAATTGGATACAGTGAACATGATATGTACCATAATCTTCAGTATCATTCAAAACTTCAGAAATCTAATATCAGTACTAAGCTATAGCAGTCTAGTCAGATTCTGAAACCCATAACCATCACTCACAAACAGGTTATGGATATTCAATCTCGACAGTGAACATGATAGAACACTTTGTAGATCCTCACAACAAAACAATTAAAACAGCACCTCAGTCAAATTAAGATAACCACTTATTGAAAAATTCAATCAAGACTGTCACACAATAAATTGTTTTCACCTGTGGGGTTGACGGAAGCATGTAGAGGCTATTATCAGGACTACGATAAAAAGCAGACACTTCTTTGTCAATAAGATCTTTTGCATTATTTGATATATCCACAACAACTCGGCATGCTGGAATTATGGTGCTTGATGCATACTCCCTTGCAGCTAACGGCTGTTGATTCCAGAACGCAGCTGCATCCTGAAAGGTTTAATGAAATAAACATAAGAGTTCCTTGTGATTTTCAAAGAGAAGCATTTATATTTTAAAGATCCATTGCTTAAAATTGATACATGTTTTATGCTTAATAAAAAATAAAATAAAATAAAATAAAAAGAGGAAACTAAAAGAAAGGACATGCATCAGTATAAAACAAATATTTCACACCAACATATATTAATTGTCAGCAAAAAAAGACAACATAATGTCTTAAATATCAACATTTCAGGAAATTGTGATCTGGAGAAGTGTGCTAAGTACAGATGCGCAACTACAGGGTGTTCCCTACTTCCCTCTATAATGTGTCCATTGATTATATAGTTCTCAATCCTTTCTGGTTGGTAAGCCGAAAACAAATTTGCAACTGCATGGTAAAATAAGAGTTTTAAACACCCATGGATCTTCTAGTGCTCCATCCACCTTAACTCAGAAACTCTAAAACTAATATTTGAGTAGAGCAGGTAAAATGACCTCTCTAGATCAACTAACCATATAGAAATCTCTAATTAGAATAATATATTGGGGGAAAAATTTTAAGAACCTGCTCTTCATCAATATATATATATATATATATATATATATACACACACACAGAAATGTTCCATTGGGGTCCAGACCCCATTTGGATAAATACGGTCCACTCCTCATTGGGATAGTTGGGACAGGTATTTTGAAAAATCGACCGTTGGATTGGATACCCCTGTTACGTATGTCATGTCTGCCAAAAATCACAGTGATCCAACGGTTGGTTTATGAGAAAACTGACTGTGAAAAAAACTGACATTTTATCGTTCTTTAAGTGTCAGTTTTTTTCACAGACAGTTTTCTCATGAACCAACCGTTGGATCACTGTGATTTTTGGCAGACATGACATACGTAACAGGAGTATCTAATCCAACGGTCGATTTTTCAAAATACCTGTCCCAACGAGGAGTGGACTGTATTTATCCAAAGGGTCTGGACCCCAATGGAACATTTCTATATATATATATAGATAGATAGATAGATAGATAGATAGATAGAGAGAGAGAGAGAATAACTCTGTCGCAATATTGAGATTGAAAGGCCTAATTAGCAAAGAAATTTAGAATTCGCACAGGAGACAAATGCAAACTCTCCAATAGATGGTTACCGGGGGGAAAACGAGAAAAGGAAACCACAACAAAAGCAACAAGGACATGCCATGCATTTTAATGTCAAAGTTTAAGTAGCACATTCATCAATCCAAGTCATGCAAGATGAGAAAGCTTAGATAGTTTCAATACTCAGAGTTGGACTCATATTTATTAGACAAATAAGTATAATTCAGTTGATCTTAGCCAACTGAAAGTTAATTTACCAATAGACAACTAATATTTAATTCGATTGGATATGCGTTGCTGATTGGGCTGACTTTTCACCAAAATGGCTTCAGTTAAGGTATGCTACCAACTGATCGGAATATCACCTAGTAGTATTGCAATATCATTCATAAGTTAGTACCACAATTATCTGATGTGTATCCCTCACCGATTTATGGTTTAGCGAGAAAAATTAAAGCTGAGCTGCCTTACCATGTTAGCCTTAAGCAGGGCAGTATATATGGATTCAAGTTCGGATCTGCGGGCATCAAACTCTTCAATCTTTTTCCACTTCTTCCTCAAAGAATCTTCAGCTTCTTTCCTCTCCGCACACAATTTATTCAAACGTTGAACTTCCGACATCAATGTATTCAAACTCGCTCTCAATCCAGTAGCTTCTCTTTCCTTGACCCAAACCTCCAACTGCACAAAGGAAAAGGGTAGAACACTTAAGCTATGCATTTATGCAGCTACACTAAGATCAATATATGCAGGCCGCAGTCAAACTTTTAGTATGCAGAGGATAAGATGAAAATTATTATTTATAGAAACTAATGCAATAAAAATTTCAACACAACTGTAAATAAATCATGCACACTTCGCATGGGAAATTTTGCTAAAGAAATAATTAAAACTAATTTATAGGGAATTTGCTCCAAAATATATATATATATATATAGATGGACTGGATACCAGTGGCAGTACAAAAGTTGACTGTTTAAGGGTGTCTTGATTGCATTGAGAAGATTTTTTACCCTTTTAAGTGTTTAGAGAGGATTGTCTTTTCACCGTTTTTGACAATTACAATCAAGAAGATTTTTACTCTTTGGTGTTTAGAGACTGAACTGGACAACTTTCTCCACTGTTTTCAGCCACTCCAATCATTCGCAGTCAAATACACAGATCCTAAGATTCAATTCCATTTTGTCTAGGGTATTTCTGTTAAATCATAAACCATTAAATCCCTGAACAACATGGTCTAGTAACCATTAGAGCAGTCAACTGGGCTACAGTAACATAGTGCCTACCTGCTCAGCTCAAAATATCACAGGCTGAGCCACATTTGAGCTGGGGCTTAGCTGAACTTGGTCAAAGGGAGGTGAAGGATTGTGAAATTGTTGATGTATTTTTAGGTACGCACTATTAGGGATGTCAATGGGGCGGGTTTATCCGGGTACCCGCCTCGTCCCGCCCCTATTGGGAAGAGTTTGAGGTCATCCTAATAGGGTTAGGGGCAGGTTTGGGATTTTTTTTGAAAACCCTATAGGGTTTGGGATGAGGGCTTAAAAACCCGCCCCGCCCCGATGATATATGTTTATGTATTTTCATTATATTTATTCTATAGGTATCATACAATTAAGTTTCTCCTTAATAATTGAAATTTCAATCATGCCCCTTAAGGGGTTTAATTTATTTTACTCTTAGAGTAACAATTATCTTTAATGTTCATCGATGTATTTTGTAATTTATTTAGGTATTGAGAAAATTGAGAAAAGTAGAAAGAAAATAGTAATTGGGACGGGACGGTAATGGGAATGAGTCTTTTAATTGGGACCGTAATGGGATTCCAAATCCTGACCCGTCACGGGTTTGGGACGGGAATGGGATGAGGTTTTCTTAAATGGGACGGAGTTGGGAAAGGGGTGACCCGCCCCGTTGACATCCCTACGCACTATGGGGTCTCAATTAGTAGGGACGCTGAGGATGGAGTGCAGTGGAAACAATCCAAGGATGGGACTTGGGAGGCGTGCAGTGAAATCGTTTTATGGTATGCTGGTTGGGAATGGTGGGATTGAATTTCCTAGGAAAAGATTTAGAATCCATATGTACCAGTCAGAGTGATTTTCCCAATTTGAACAGCTGCTCTGGATAAGATTTTGACAATTGTTCACTTGGTGAATAGGGAGGGTGCTTTCCAAATTGGTCTAATACTGTAAAAGGGACAGGCGATGCACCAATGACTTGCTACAAGGCAATTCCAAGATGTGACTCAATAGAGCATAAAAAGATTCACTGTGTGAGATTCACTGGCTGAGATTCTTGATGACTTGATCTAAAAAAGACATTTTTTATTTCATTTTACACCCAACAAAAAAAAAAAAAAAAAAAAACTGACAACTTCCGACAATAAAAAGAACTGCATTACTAAATGGGCTGAACAAATTAAACCAACATACTCAACGGCCTGAAATAAAAAATAAAAAGTAACTAGAAAAATCGGATGATATCTCATTTAGTATTGACAAGAAAAGAATATTCAAGTATGAGTAGGATCAAAAACAAGAGGCAAAGTGGCAATCTTTCACCTAGATTATTGGCAACTAATGCCGCCAACTCCAATAAAACATTACCTCAAACTGCCTAAGGCTGCCCACATTCTGTGACGTGCCTCCAACACTGAGTGAGTGTGAAGAAACTACGTCACCACTTCCATACAGACGTTTTATAAGCTTTTGGCACAAGTCCCTAGCTTCTGCAGCTTTGTTGAGAGCATCTTCAGTAGCCAAAAATTGTTGAACATGTGCTTTCTGTCAGCAAACATAATGCAGTTTTCAATTGAGTGACCCCACAACAAAAAAAACCAAGCAGAAATAGAAAAACACAAGTAGCAAAACCAGGGTTGACAAAGTCCGACCCAAAACTGCAAGCCCCAACCCATTCAACTTAAACAGCTATAATCCCAAACCCATTTATCACCATTAGTGACAAGATGAAATAAAGGCTTATAGTATTCACATAAGAGACATGCACAAAAGAAAATCAAATATGAAATTGATAAGAGAAACTATAGAACTGAAAACTATACAGCTAAAATGTGACATAATCTTAAAAATATTTTACTAAAAGTGACGGAGATTGCTAAAATGACATGTACTACGAGTCTGAACAGGAAAGTGGTAAAGAGATTAATTGAACTTTTCAAAGCCTAACAAATATAAATAGACATTACAAAAGCTACCATCAAAAAAAGAAGACCTGTCTTTCAAGAAGTTGATTCTGAGTTCCTCTTGAAGGTACATCAATTCCTATCTTTCCATTGCCATAAAGTTGATATTGTAATGGTGAGCTCACATCAGAAGAAGAAACATCCATTACTCTGTTGTTCTCATACTTATACCTGATTGGTAAGATACAATGTGTCAATCCATTAGGTGGAAAGTTCAACATTGACATAACAACTGTGAAGCTTGAACATATTTTCATAAAATTTGGAAATAATAAAAAGCATTCCCAGTGCAAAACAGTAACGGAGATCAGGGAAGTATCACCATTGGACAGTACAAAGCACAATTAATAAATTTGTGGAACAAGCTCAGGAAAGAATAATTCAGTCCAAAACAAACATAAAAATAAATAAATAAAAGAATATGCTTTAGAAAATAATGATAAATAAAACAGGAGCTATCTGTAAAGATGACTTAAGATTTACTCCAGTGTGCACATGCATATACAAAACTGATTGGTGGTTCTCATCCATTACAAAAACATGGCAGAGGTGCTGCTATGACATCCATAGTAGGTGTCCCACACAGTTATCGAAAAACCCAAAAATGCCAACAATACATGTCAACATGAAAAGAAACCCAAAATTGACGTGGTTTTTAACTGCTTTACTTAGACATATATTACATCTATACTATAATTAAGTCAACCCTCTTTTGGTTGGATGTACACTATGAATTAACAAAATGTCCTTAATATTTAAGTTAGACTTAACTATCAGGTAAAATAATAACTTCAAATTTGTTAAATTACCTAATGAGTAATTGAAGAGAAAAGGAAAATAAAGTGGGAAATGTGCACCTAAATAGCACGTGTCAACCCTTCTGGTTTTTAAGAAAGTAAGGATGCCCTTTAATATAGGGATAATATTTGAAGGATCTTTGAGACGGCTTCAATTCCTTCTTCTGTCATAAAGTACAGATTGGTAACAGTCCCCTGGTATGACAAAAAATAAAATCCTAGGGAGGGAAAAAATTTGTAAAACCAAACCCATTTGGTGAACTCATGAGAAATGAGTAGAATAATTCCTCAGCAGCAAACATAAATTTTCATAAGAACCTAAGGATAAAAGAGATTAGATAATGGAATGATCATGAATAGTTGACTCGAAGCAATTTCACCTTTAATTTCAAGTACTTCAGTGGAAAGAACAAGACAGCTGACAAAAACCACGTTCTGAACAGCCATATTTAAAAAAGCTAAATTTTCTTGTAAGGAACAAAAAATATATTAGATACAAGAAAAATAATAGAAAATGAGAATTTCAAGCAGAAAGAATGGTGAAGCAAGGAAAAAAGGCAAAGAAAATTACCAGAAACACCACACAACTAACACAGTTAACAACCAAAACAATCCAAAGCAGGCCAGGGGGAAAAAAAAAAGTTGCTTCTCAAGGAGGGTAGTAATCACCACTAAAATCCTCAAGGACAAGGCACCACTTTGTCAAAAAGTTCTGTCCCCCAGTTTCCCTGCCTAGTTGCCCAAGAATGTTAGACAACCATAAGATGCCATGACCAATATCTGTCTCACCAAAAGAAATACTGCTACATGACTTTAGCGGACATATTGCCTAATATTAACCATTAAAGACTCCTTCACTGTTCTATTAGCCGTTGCCATTCTTATAGCCTTGCTGGAGACAACCAGCAAACCCATCACTTCTACTTCAATAGAATAAGCCATGCCATCCCAATTGTAAAACAAAAACAATAGTAAGAGTGGAAACAAGAATGCACCCATATGCGAGAAATCATAACAATTGTGTAAGTGAGATCTATTGAATATGCATGATCCATAGAGTGCATCATAGGCATCAATAGATTCAACACCCACTCCCAATTGTAGAAAATGGGTATACAAGTTCCAGTGCCGGACCAAAACCACATGGTCATTCATTTGACATAAACCATTTAAACTAAGGTACTTCCATATAAATTTCAAATCAGTTTTCCTAATAGTTACAACAATAAAATGAATCTAATTCTCTATTCAAAGTGCTTTGTCCCTGCTATTTGTGTTGGTAACCAGAATTTAATTCCAATCCATCAAGAAAAATGAGAAATAAATGAGTTCTGAAAATTTCTCAAACATGGGAATGACCAAATTCAACAGGACAGACTTTTCAATTATTATTCCATATACAATCAGATGTGAAAATTAACGGTAGAACAATGGCATAAACAGCTACCTCATCAACCAAAAATGGCTCAGAGGTTATCAAAAGCACCACTAATTTGAAATTTGCACCTAAATATTCCTGATTATAGAACCAAAACCAAAGCTTTCAAAGTGGGCAAAGATATAAAAGAACTGGCAGAAAATGACACAATAATATGATTGTACCTTAAGATTTCTGCATCAGCTCTGACATCAATTTTTTCTATTTCTCTAGAAATCAGAGTTTTCAGCCGTAAAGTGTACGAAGTAATTGCCAGAAGCAATTGAGGAGGACTTCTCAAGCAATTGACAATAACAGTTCTAACTTCATCAGGTATTTCCCCATCAAAATCAAAGCCCAGCTTGGCTGCTTCTAACTGAGGATTTAAGTGAATGCCACTTCCTTCATAGGCTGGAAAAGAATTGCGTATTTTTTCAATCATATGTGCAGCAAGAGATTCACACGCCTTTCGAATATTTCTCTCCCCAGTGGTTTCAATAAGAATGACATCATCTGCAGATTTAGTGCCCTTAACGGTAGAATAGACAGCCTCTTTCTCACTGTTAGCATGGAAGTTGTTAGCCACTTCAACAGAAGAGTCGACACTTGATCTCTGAGAATCCCTTGCTTGATTAACATAGTAACGAAGACGTTTATGATACTCGTCAA
The DNA here is from genome assembly GCA_017140935.1 of Hamamelis virginiana. NCBI lineage: Eukaryota > Viridiplantae > Streptophyta > Magnoliopsida > Saxifragales > Hamamelidaceae > Hamamelis > Hamamelis virginiana. The sequence goes on along the minus strand of JAESVK010000789.1, from coordinate 648,705 downwards.
ATATTTTTGCTGCTTCATCACACTGTTGATCATAACCCTCCAACATCACCTGCTTGTGCCTGCACTATAAGCAAGCATGAAATCAATGCACTCCACATCACAAAAATTCATACACATGCCAGTCTTGTCAGTGTCAGAACCTTTTTTACCTTTTTACACAGAACCTTTCAACCATACAAATTTACAAATCTAAATTAAGGCTCTGTTAGGCATTTGGTTAAATAGATATCGGATTACTGTCGTTCTCAAACAGCCACGTTATAAGTTGATAACAATTATGGACTACTTCAAAAATTATGGAAAATGGGTCCTTTTTTATTCAGGGGTGTAATTCACAGGAAATGGGATAAATTTTCCAGTTTTATTCAGCTCTTATTATGAAAATTCTTAGAACCAATTATTAGCAGCCTCAATGATCAGCAGAAACAAAAGGTGTCTAAATAAAATTCACTGTCTAGATTTTCTCTTCAAGCATCTAATTGTTTGTTGCAAACTATCTAAATTTTGTATAACACACCAAAATACAAAGGTCAATACCTGCACCAATAAAAGGAGGTAATTCACTAATTTGATTCAAGTTGGATGTCTTACAATATCAATAAGAAGGCCAAAGAACAAGAAAAAGCAGAAGAAAATACACAATGGCATATAATTAATAGAGTCTAAACTCTAAAGCCCTAAATAAAGCTGAATAGCGAACCAGGATTCAAGTAGCAGAGACCAAGTAGCTACATAATTAGCTATATAATTCACATTATCCAACTGTATACTATAATGCTTTCTTCAACAAGCTTAACAACCCAAATATAAATCAAAATTTTACACATTTTCAAAGGTCCAAACCTGTAATTTGACCGCTCGTCGATCATTCTTTTGCGCTCGGCCTCCTCCCTCGAAACCTCCAACATCCTCGCCCTCAAATCCATCCTCTGTCTCCTCACAATATTCCTTAACCTCTCCACCTCCTTCGCAGCCAATTCCCTCTCCTGCAATGCCACCTCCCTAGTATCCGACCCACTCAAACTCTCCCCCGATTTCGCCTTCTCCTTCTCCTTCCTCCTCCCCCCTTTTCTCCTCCCGTCCTCCTTCACCCCCTCGACGGACGAGCCGCTGCCATCACCCTCGCCGTGGACATGTATATTCCGGCGAACCTTCTCCACAGTCTTCTCCGATTTCACACGATTCATCAAGAAGTTCCACACCGGTATCATGTTCCCACGGCACATTTTGCGAAGCGAATCGATTGAGGGCGTCGAGGACTTGTTCGATGCCGTGTACGGACCTAATGGCCTATACCCCATTTCCTTCTGTAACCACTCCAGTATTGCCTCTGGCTGAGCCATCGAGCTCGATGAGCTCTGCATTGTGTAGAAATCTACGGTTTGAAATTCCAAGATCAAAACCCTAATTGGGAAATCCGAACATCGTGATATAGACACATACAAAAACCCTAGTTTTCTAGAGAGAGAGAGAGAGAAAAGAATTAGATCTAAATGAATGTGTATGGATGGCCGGCGAAGGAAGCAGATATACAGTAATATAAAACTGTAGAGATGTGTCCGTACTCGTACGAGTTCGAACCGTAAGAGGCGGAACAGTAGACAAAAGTTTAAATTGAAGGTCCCGCTCTTAAAGTACACTACTGGACTGTTAATTATCTCTATCAACCACACTAGCTATAGCCTGTAGGATGATGGCAAGGTGCCACCCAACCGTGAATATTACTCAATATATTAACATAAATTTCGTTTTGCTCAATCCTCTTAATTTAATTTTGATTTTAAAAAAAAAAAAAAAATTAAGGGTAAGATTAATTTTCTCCCCCCTCAATTTTGATTTAGATCTCAATCGACTTGTTTAACAATAATATAAAGAAAAAATTATCCAAAAGCTTCTTAAATGTTAGATGTATTTGTATCTATATCTATACTATTTATAAAAGTTCTAGGGAGGGGCTATTTGCAGCACACCTTTTACTAAAGGCAGCCCATTTTTTAAATACAACTCACTCATTTGTATTTTTACTAAAGGCAGCACAATAAAAATTTAATAAATATACCCATTTTACCCTTTACTAAATACAACCCATTACATAATAGAAATACTATAAGCAACCCATAATAGATCAGAATTTATCAACTGACCATATTACCCCCAACACCATGAAAGAGCATCTTAAAGATGTTTGTTTGATGTTTGTACTCACCCTAAGCACTTTTGTTTTAGGTTTGTTTGTATATTATTGGTAAACATTATATTTGGAATAAACTTTCTTCCAAACATGAAAAGTAGTGTTTTATAATCATTATGGTGCGATGGTTTTATGAAAAAAAACTCATGTTTCGATCGAAAAATTGAAAAAAAAATATATGTGTTCGTGTTCGCATTCGGACTGGTACAACCAAATATGAAGCTTTAGTATTCAGCCGTGGGAAACCGAATATGAAGCTGTAAGACCCCGAAATTTTCAATAGTAAATTTTCTTAATTATTATTATTTTATTTTATTTATTGCACACTGTGGACCAGCCTCGTGGACGGGGCTTTGGGTGTGAGTCCACATCATCACCGGGCGATGTGATTAGGGGGGTTTAGAAATCAAAACAAAGGAGTCGCCACCTTATTTTTAAGGAATAAGGAAACCATGAAAAATATTTTATTTTTAAAATCAGAACAAAACAAACTCCATTTTCAATGAAAAGACTGTCTACAAACCAGAGTTGGATCCGGGGGTGTTGGCGGGCAAACCGGTTTTCTAGAGAGATGTGTGTGAATTGCGGGCGTGCCAACTACAAACAATCAGATGAGTGTAGGTTCTCCTTGCCTTGAAGCCTCAAGGACTTTTGCAGTGTTAAATATAAAACAAATGAGATTGGAATGTAATAAACTCAAAATAAACAAATACGTACCATGTGTTGGCTGAGTACAACTTGTTCTAGAAAGAGCTTCCAATAAAAATGAACAGAGACTGATCCCTGACCAAACCAGAGTTTGGATTCTTCAGTTACAATAGATTACTCCTAAGAAAATGAAAAGCGACTAGAAAAGCTAAAAACAAGACTAAAAGATTAAAAGCTGATGCTTGATTTTGATCGTGGATCCTTTGTTTCTTTGTCCCTTTCAGCTTTTATAGAGGTCGAATGTGTTTGTAACTAATTCCATGTGTCAAATCCCGGTTGGCTAAAGGTTATAGCCGTTCCACATTTTATGGGATTAGTTGAGATCGTGTATCTTCAATATCTTTGATCTGGTCTTCATATATGAACGTGCATT
>JAESVK010000789.1:617669-638352 GCA_017140935.1 Hamamelis virginiana | reverse complement strand
AGTAGAGGACCTAACATAAAATTAAAAAAAAAAACCACATTCGGTTTCCCACGGCTGAATACGTGTAATGATATTCGGTTTCCCACGGCTGAATACTAAAGCTTCATATTCGGTTTCCCACAGCTGAATACTAAAACTTCTTATTCGGTTACCCACGGCTGAATACCAAAGCTTCATATTCGGTTTTCCATGGCTGAATACTAAAGCTTCATATTCGGTTGTACCAGTCCGAATGCAAACACGAACACATAATTTTTTTTTTTCAATTTTCCGATCGAAACATGGATTTTTTTCATAAAATCATTATACCATAATGATTATAAAACACTATTTTTCATGTTTTGAAGTAGGTTTATTCCAAATATAATATTTACCAATAATATACAAACAAACCTAAAATGAAAGTGTTTAGAGTGAGTACAAACTTCAAACTAACCTCTTTAAAATGAAGATGAATAAGATGAAGACATTTTTTTTGTTTTTGTTTTTTTAAATTTAATTAATGGAATAATGTGTTGCAAATAGAATTGTGTCTAGTATTTAGACTTGGGACATTTATGGCATTTTAAATTTTTTGTTTTGTATAGTAATGGGCTGCCTTAAAACTTAATGGGTTGTACTTAGAAAATGATATAATAGACCCAATGAATATTTTAAATGGGCTACCTTTAGTAAAGGCTGTGCTGCAAATAGCCACTCCCAAAGTTCTAATGTGGGAAAAAATTTTGATTGACTAAAATACCCTCGCATTAAAAGTTATTGACACTTTTACCCTCTTGCAATATTAATTACTTCAAATCTCTTTAATTGCTTTTTTAAGAGTCATTTTTTAAATTAATTTTCTAATTCAACAAGTTATCAATAAAGTTTGATTTTTTTTTAGTATTTTGAAGATTCTTTTTAAAAAAATAAATAACAAGAAATTTTATCAAAAAAAGAGAGAGGAGAAAAAAAATACCTATATGACTTGATTGTCAAATAACTGAATATGGTATAATTTACATTCAATCTATTATTTTTTAAAAATAAAAAAATAAATACAATTTTGCTACTAATTTTATCAAATAATTTGGTTTTATCTCTATTATGGAAATTATGTAATATATTGAATTCATATTTATTGATTTAATTTTATTTTTACATAATTTTCAATCTCTAAAAAATATTTATAAATGAACATTTTTAACAACTTTAACTATTTATTTTAGTTGAATCGTTTACAATATAGTTGATTCCTTTAAGATATTTTTTAAAATAATATTACATGCGTATCACATGCGGTGTAATGCTATGAATTATATTTCTTATAAATACCTATATAATTTGATTTTCAAATATTTCATTTAGTTATATTATCCAAATTATATTTCATTCATTAAACTTTTTCACAAAAGTTTATACATGCAACGCATGTGGTGTATTGCTAATATCATTAAAAACATAAAATACCACTAAGTCCATCAGATTTGAAAAAAAAAAAAAAAGTATTAATGTCAAAAATGCCCATTTCAATCTCCCCTCTTCCTGTGTTCAATTTCTCTCTACTCTTCATCTCTCTCTCTCTCTTTCTCTCTCTCTCTCATTTGCTTGGGTCTTCCTATCAAGCTCTCCAGATCCAGTTTCCATATTGTTAATCCATATTTTAACAATAGCCAATTAATGGCTGACACGTGTTGGAATGTAAAATGAGACATATTATGAATTAAATTCATAATAAAGAAGTCGTTAAGGATTGAGATTTAGGGAGAAAGTGGCTGAGATAAAAGGATAAATATTTAAAGAGTTAAAATAAATAAAATTAAATAAAAGGATAATGATGTTATGTTTATCTTATGCTTAGATAAATACTAATCCTATTAATTAGCCAATTATCAAAGATTGGCAGGTGAGTAGAACAGTTCGAGGTACAGTGAATCACTTGGAATGGAAGTTCTTTTCGAAAGATAATCATCGAGCTCGAAGAGAAGTCTATTGAGATTGGCCAAGTTTGCAGAAGGAATAAACCTGATGAGAAAAGGAAACAATGTAGTTCAAAGATTGAAGCTGAGAATAAGACTGTGAATGAATCTATAAATAAAAGGGATCATAAGCGAATGAAGGACATCTCAAACATACACCACAACTTTAACGCTTCTTTCTTTCACAGAGAGGTGTTTGAGAATCCTATTGTTGCTTGGTCGAATTAGGCTTCGCAGTAGGGTCTCTGGTGGCTATTCGAGGAAGACAGAAAGGCATTAAGAGGAGTTTCGAGATGTCTAAAGCGGTGAGGTGGTGGTTGAGCTGTCTTGAAATTTGGAGGGAGGAGTTCTTATCAATTTATCTTGCGATAAAGTTATTTCGAGGAGCGAGGAAGTGGGTAGAGCTATCTTGAAGTTTGTATTAACTTTTCCTATTAGGTTAAAAGGTGAAATACTGTTTCAAGAAATACAATTTAGTTTTTCCAAAGGGCTTGAGGGTAGTTTAAGCCGTACCGTTGAGTGGTTTATTTTATTTAATTCTTATTAGATTAATTTTCTTTCATGTTCAATGATTTATTTCTGTTGCTTTTTTGCTCCTAAATTATTGGGATTAATTTACTTGGCATGTCTTCTTTACAAGTCCTCATAATTAAGGCATTTAAACCCTATCTTTTGATCTTGATTGTAAACAATGATTCAAACTCCTAAAAATTTAAAAGTGAATCAATAAACACTCACACACACACACACACACACACACATATATAGAAAGAAAGAGAAAGTGAAAGAAGCGTAAAGAAGAAGAGGTTGTCCATGCTAAGAAGAGGAAGAAACGTGGTCAATGATGCTTGAGATTTCTTGGTCCTACTTTAGAGGTCGAGTTCGAGAGCTCTATACATATTGACTTGCGAAATTAGCGGAAATCGATGCTTCATGTTCAAGATTTGTGTGCGATATATGCGAGATTGACGCAAATCTATTTTACTCTTATTGCAACGACATTGAGAAAGTAGTAGTGTGCGGCGAGATTGAGTTTGCAAGGTGCTACTTCTTTTCTTCTTCACGTTGATACCGGATCTGCAATCTACCACTTCTGTGTTGCGTCACCAATCTGCAACTGCGTTGAGGTGATAATCCCTCACCTTCTTCTTCTTCTTCACAAGAACTAGAAAGCTATAAAAACATTAAATGTGTGTGAAAAATTTTCACTTAAAATAAAAAGAGAGAAAGAGAGAGATAGGGGGAGAGAGATAGATACATAGATAGATAAATAGAGTGGGTATCAAGATGGCCACGTAAATGAACCACGTAAAATGGCCAGATCGCAAATGGGAGAATATCAAGATGATTTGCGAGCACATTGCACATTGACAAAAAAATTGGAAGCAAGATGTTAGAATTGTTTGATCTTCAATGAAAATGCTTGAAAAAAAAAAGACACAAATACTGAGGATTTTTTTTATTAACGAAACAAAGATTTATAATCAAGCACTAGCAATAATTTTGTTAATCCACTTCAATTCTTCCTTTCATAGCTTGCTTGGATGAGAATGGTGCTTAGAAATTCCAATTCCACACAAGTTCAATTCAAGATGAATTATCCTCATTGCCTTCCACAAACAACACCTCGTGCAACATTTTATTGTTGCCTCTTATGTTTATCTGGTGCATGTTGAGCTATCACCACCTACAATGACAATTTCTAATTTTAAATCCTACATCCAAAAATCAACTCCCAACATGTGCTTTTACAGCATTAATTTCTCTGTGTGTGTGTGAGAGAGAGACAGAGAGAGACAGAGAGAGAGAGCGCATAAGTTATAAGGATAGTTAAAAAAAAAAAAGGAAAAAAAAAAAATAAAAAAAAAAAAAAAAAAAAAAACCCCACACACACCCACAAAAAAAAAAAAATAGAAAATTGTCAAAAAAATGATAGAGAAATGTTCCAAAGACAGTAAAAATACCAAAAGACATAAGGAGAGTGAAAATACACTTGATAGTGAAAACCCAAAAAAAATACAGTAAAAACACAAAAGAAAAGAAAAGAAAAACAGTGAAATCCCTAAAACAATTATTGTGTTGGGTGTTTTCATTGTGTTGGTATTTTCACTGTGTTAAGTAATTTAACTCTGGTGGATGTTTTCACTATGTTAAAGTGTTTTCACTGTGTGGTTTGTTTTCACTGTGTTAAGGGCAGTTTCATCTTTTGGACAAAATATATTAATGTTAAAAAATGGGATTTTATGTAGGTGGGCCTCTCAATAAACTTGAAAGATTTGAGGGACTTCTTCATATTCACCCCTAATATATATGATAATAACCTACCTCAACTTGAAACCTCCCTAAAATTAACAAATAGATATTAATTAGATTAGGGGTGTGCAAAAATCTGCCCAACCCGACCCACCCTCAACCTGCAGTTATAGCAGTTGGGCGGGTTGGGTTGGACGGATTTGATGAATTTTTTGCGAGTTAGTTCGGTTGGTGCATGCAAAGGTGATAATCTGCCCTAGACCCAACCCCACCCACCAACTAATTATATATAACTATATAATATATTTATATAAATAAATTTTATTACTAATTAAAATCACAAAATACAAATCTAAATTCTTAAAATTCTCTTCTCATTTCATTTTCATTACACAACCGATCAACCCCTACCATTTCATTTCATTTTTGTATGAGATCTTTATTGTGGCAATTTCAAGATGCACTTATTTTGTTGGATATGCTTACAATTTTAAATGTGAGATCATAAGCTAGTTTGTAAGTTTTTTGAATAACAAAGAACCTTTCTAATTAAATATTTAGTCTAGTAACTTCTATAATAGTAGGGTAATTTGTTTTTGGTACTTTAGTTTACTAGAAATGCACCACGTGCGCTGCACGTGTAAATTTTTGTAGAAAAAAATATTTTTTAAATATCAAATATAATGTGAACAATGTAATTAAGATGAAATACATAAGAACTTAATAAACTATAAAAATTTAATGTAATAATTTTAAAATAAAAAAGAGTACCAAAAATATTAGTACAAATATACTCCCTCTGCCCTACAAAGATATACCTTATTTCCTTTTTTGGTTGTCCTAAAATGATAGTCCATTTCGAGAAGTCAAATTATATTTCTTTTAACTTTCCCATATTACCCTTTATTATTCCAAGAATACTTTGACATGACACCAAATGCAATTATAGAAAAAAGGATAGTTTTGGAAATAAAATGTAAAAAAGATCACAAATTAATGTATTAATGAGTTTTCTTAATATACGTGTTTTTTGGAAGATGCCTATTTTTACAGGATGGAGGAAGGGAGTATTTATTTTTTTATTTGAAATAATAAGAAATAAAAAGTAATTTATTTGGTATTTTATTGTAATTAATTGATTGAAAAATCATGATTTTTTTAATTATTATTTTATAAATGAATTAGAATTTGAAAGAAATTTAATTTAATTAAGAAATTTTTTACTTTATTTAGTAGAATTTTATACTAACAAAATTTTATTGATGAAATTGAGTGAGATTATGTTTGAAAAATTGAGTTAGACTTAAAAATAAATTAATACTCACAAATAATTTTAATTCAATTTTTTTAGAAAGCCTATTTATTGTGATGAGTGGAATTTTAAGAGACGATGTCTATTTATATTCTTTTTCAATTATATTAGGATATTTTGGTCAATCAAAATATTTTCCCATATTCACACTTTTATATATAATATAGATTAGTGTTGGAAGAATTATTTCGATTATATTTTAATCATTAAAGAACACAATAGCATTGTTAGATAAGAATTTGAGGTGTCTTTGCTTGTTAAAATGGTTTTAGGGACTTTAGGTATTTATAAAAAAAAAATAGTATGGCTTGACCTGCTCAATCTGCCCAACCCGCTGTGGAAACCTGCCCATATATTTAACCAACTTGCAGGTTACTAAGGCGTGCGGGTTGGTTAGCGGTTACGAGAATTAGTCACCCATTAAGGGCAGGTTGGTTGGCGGTTTTACCCTCCACCTGCTCTTAACCAATCCACGCACACCCCTAGTAGTAATGCACATTTATGCGCTTGAATCCAAGATCTCTATTGAAAATGGTAAGATAAATACCATTAAATCAATGGATTTGCAGCATACGACTAGTTCAAAAATAAGAGTTTTATACTAATAGGACCTTAATATTATAACATTATACTCATAGGCTCCTGAGATTTTAGTGTATAAATGACCGTATGTTTTTATATGAAATTGATCAAAAATACCTTTATAACTTTCTCAATATAGTCGTGCATTGAATCCACTTTAAACTGTTGCCTTAAATCACGGTGGGAGAAAAGGGATATGTTATATCGTGAGTTTCGAATAAATCACATTTTATTTGTGGTTGACTTGTTTGGGGAGGGTTTGATTCGCGCATTCACGGCTGGCATTCCTATAGGGTTTCCAATCGTATTCTCTGGTGAACCAGTCATAGCTGGCATTCCCACAAAGTTTCCGATCATCTTTTTTCGATGCCCCATTCATGGCCGGCATTCACACAAAGTTTCCGATCGTTTTCCTGATATGGCGCTGAAGTATGTATACATGCTTTTTTGGATGTTGAGATTTTTCCATTTTGTTGAGGCTTGTATACATGGGTTTTGTTGAGGCCTGTTGAGATTTGTCTTTTGGCTTATTTGGTTGAAATGTGAGGTTGTGTGGGGGAAATTTTTTATTTTTTGGGGTTTGGTTGAGCCATGTATACATCGTATTTGTATTTTGGTCTTTTTAGGTTGAAATGTGAGCTTAGATTTTTGAATGTTTTTATTTTTTGGATTTTTGTTGAACCATGTACACATGTGTCACTGTAAAACATAACCAAAACTTTGAAATTTTTTATTTTTTGGGGTTTGGCTGAGCTATGTATGTATGGTATTTGTATTTTGGCCTTTTTATGTTGGAATGTGAGCTTAGATTTTGGAATGTTTTGATTTTTTGGGTTTTTGTTCAACCATGTATACATTTATCTCTTTAAAACATAACCAAAACTATGAATGATTTTTATTTTTTGGGATTTGGTTGAGCCATGTATACATATTATTTGTATTTTGGTCTTTTTAGATTGAAATGTGAGCTTAAATTTTGGAATGTTTTGATTTTTTAGGTTCTTATTGAACCTTGTATACATGTCTATGTAAAATTGAACCAAAACTTTGAAATGTTTTATTTTTTGGGGTTTGGTTAAGCCATGTATACATGTTATTTGCATTTTGGCCTTTTTAAGTTGAAATGTGAGCTTAGATTTTTGGAATGTTTTGATTTTGGGGGTTTTTATTGAACCATGTATACATGTATCTCAGTAAAATGGAACAAAAACTTTAAAATTATTCTCGTTCAACTTTCAATCCAAAATATAGTTTATCTCATTTCCAAAAAAAAAAAAATCACATTCCATAATCCAATCCGTTAAGAATATTATTCAAATAAAAAAACTTATATAAACAAACCACATTAAATCAGATAATATTATAAAAACTAAAATATAGCTGATATTAAGGAAAGTATATATCAGACAATATATGTTATTAGTTAACTTTAAATTTGACCTAGAGAGGCCTATCGATATAGCATCTAATGATTTGGACCTGGTGATAGTAAAAACAGTTTTCAGGATCCTTTTGATCATTTTTCCCAAAAATAATATTTCAATACTTGAAATTACATAAAAATCTTTATGTGGTTTCAACTTGCATCTATTAATTATAAATATAGAACAATAAAATCGTAATTTAAAATTACAAGGAAACCTTAAATATTTGTTTGTTTGTTTGTTTGTTTTTTTGTTTTTTTTCAACAATGCTTTATATCCCAAAAAATTCTTCGAAAAAAGTAGTACAAACAAATCTAAATCCTTCATTTATTATCAAATTAAGAGAGAATTTACTATAAAAAAACCAAAGCGGGATCATTCACCACAATATTTATTATACACTTTTGTGACAATCTTTTTAGAACATGTTTTTCTGTTTTGAATTCATTCTTCATCCTTCAAAATCTCTCTCTAGCCAACTATTTCCAAATCCTTAGTCAATAGAAGACAGCAAGACAGTAAGATGCTCTTCTTGTGTTATTGTCTCTACTGTAAATCACATCCTTCTACTGAAGACTTTCTCTCTCTAACGTGCGTACCACAATATTTATAATTTTTTTTTTCATAAATCTATCATTTAACGTACGTACCACAGTATTTCATGTATCATTGTTAAAATTGTTGTATATGATTGCATTATAATGAAATTTGGTAAGATTAATGGTTGACTGTATGTATGTTTCGGCTGTGAGGTTTTGCCTTTTTTTCTTACATTACATTGGATAGGATTAAACTCACATTCTTCGTTCCATGCTAAGTATAAATTACCATTAGGCTAAGAAAAAGTGATTTTTGTTTTGTTTATTCCTTACTTTAAAAAACCATTTCAACTGCCTCAATTTTTTTTTTTTTGGTTAGAACTGCTTCAAATTTATTAATTACTAATATTCTTAGATATGTGCTGTCAAACATAGATAATATTTGACTATATCCCAAATCAAGCCTTCAAATCCCTAGTCCAAACATTGACTATATATCTTTGCAAATTAATTTAGCGTTTAGTGATTTTCTTAATTGCCAATAACTTGAGAGAGATCAAACTTTAGAAGATGTCTCACGATCTTTAAGTATCCAAGCAAATCCAAGCTCAGGAACTCATGCAGAGGATCCGGATTCTAGAGAGAAAAAGAGATTGAAGAGATATATTTTTGGAATGAAATAAATGAGAAAAAATTTATTTAATGATATGATTGGTTTGTTAGAAGGGAAAATTTTCCATTTTTAAAAATATATTTTAAAAGATTGGGACTTTATACACAAAAATATCTATAAATAGGACTTATGACAATAATTTATTGAATGACTTTTTGCAGCAAAAATACTTAAAATGGGACCTTCAATCAATTTCCCCATTTTTATTTTGTGATATTTTTCGACATGTTGTATATTTTAGTTTAGCTTTTTAGGAAGAGAAGATATGTTCTATATTTTGGCTATGGAATGTTTTGTATTTCAATGATTATGCGATTGACTTGGTTTGAGATATTTATTTTATGGAGAAAATATATGTTAAAGATAATGATATTTTGGTTTAAATTTTTGTTAGATTGATTTTAGTTGTTGTAAATTAAACAAATAAATTTGATATTTATTTTGTGCATAATTAAATGTTTTAATTGAATACAAAATAAAATAAAACAATCTCTCTATTTTTTTTTAGTGGTCAGTTGTTAATAGAGAAGGGGAACAACAAATGGGACAATTCTTATAAATAGGAATAGAATCGGGAATCTCATCCAATAAAGGAAGAGACATGAACTACTGACTCAAAATTCATGTTCTATTTGTCTTTTATTTATTTAAAACATATAAATATTAAGTACCTCTCCAATCATTAATCATTGTAAATTTAATAATAAATGGTTGTGTTGCATTTATGAGATCCTTATAATATTATTAGGAATAAATATCCAAAAGTCTCTTTCATGAATGGTTTATACTACTAAATCCAAAAATCTTTTTAATATCATGAATGGACAAAAATGTCCCTCTTTAACATAACAAAAAAATAAAAATACCCTTCTAACACAATAAACCATTTACAATCACCACTACTAGTACCAATGATCCTCGCTGGTGCCGACTATAGGTCGATGACACTTTTGGTTAGGCCAAACAGAGATACATTTTTCATTTTTTTTTCTAGAATCTAAAAAAAGAAGAATAAGAAGAAGGGAAATAAAAGACCATTCATTCTCAAAAATATATACAAGAAAATTACAAAAATAAGAAAAGAAAAGGAGTGAAAAAGAGGTGAGTATAAGAAAAGGATAAATATATCCATGCATTGGGAAAAGGATAAATATATTTGTCTACAATGAGAAAAATGATAAATATGTTCTTGTCGTCTATTTTTTCAATTCATACACTTCAAACACAAAACTACCCTTCCTAACCCTCTTCTTTCTTCCCCATACTTTTCCAAGATCCATATATAATAGATTTGAACTCACAAAATATGTAAGGAACGAGATTGCCATTGGTGGAGCTTGATGAAAGAGATCCACCATTGATGGAGCTTAATGAAGGATATCTTTTTGATTTGAGCCTCGTTTTAAGCTTTCATAACCCAATTGAAAATGGACGAAAATGGAGGTTTATGAGTTCACAAAGGAGGTAGAACAGAGAAGTTTGCATCCGCCATTAACCGAGCTCGATGAAGGGGATCACAATAAATCTGACGACCGTTTATGGAGCTCAAGGAATGAACATTTGAGAGAGAGAGAGAGAGAGAGAGAGAGAGAAAGGTATTTTTTACTTTAAAAAAAAACTCTTTTCAAATATGATGGACCTATTGGTATATCCATATCCTTCATGATATACATCTATGATTTGAGGGACTTTTGGATAATTTTCCATATTATTTTATGTTGAGCTTTTTTTTTTTTTTTTTTTTTTTTTTAATTTATGGAAAAGACCGCTATCTTAGTTTAGAATTTGCTGGGAGAGCTTCAAATCCTTTCTTACGTATGTTGTCTCCTAATAATGCCCAAACTACTATAAGGGTATTAATAAGGTAATGACCAATGATTTTTTAAATATTTCTAAGCTGTTAAGAAGCACAAATATTAAAACACGGCACAATTATGATACAACACAACTGCACGTACACCAAATCTTAATAAATTTATGATACGACACTGAAGTTATGATATTAATAAAATATATAGTTTTTGTAGAGAAGATAAGACAAGAAAGAAAATGAAAAAGAGGAGAAGAAAAGGATTAGAGAAATGTATCATGTTTGAAGCGTGTTGGATGAGTATTGTGTTCGAGATGTAACCAATACCACCACAACACCCCTAGGAAAATATCCATATATACTTTTAGCCAACTAACTTTATCTTAGGTTCAGGTAACTTCCCAAATTAATGGTGAGGATTTAACTTCTATAGCATTCATAAACAAAATATTACATAAGTTCGTTCAAAAGGTTAGTAAGATTTTCTCATATAGAAAATGCCGTTAAGCCCGTCTAAAACTCTTGCACTTATTCCCGTCTTATGTGGCAATTTCTTATGTGGGATTGAGCCTTCAGCCTTCAGTTAATTGTATTACTTATCAGTTAAAGAAAAATTAAAAAAGAAATAAAGAAAAACTGATAAAGCACATCAGACAACAAGATCAAGGAGAAAGAGATAGAGAAGGGAGAGAAATGGAGGTGGTCTTCTTCTTCACGCAGGTCATGAAGCACATTACAAAGCATATCAAGCAGGTCTTCTTCTTTTTCATTGTCAACCACAGGAAAAAAAAAATGATGATGCAGTTTCTTCTCCACGCAGGAGAGAGGAGAGATAAATGGAGATGGATGAGAGATAAAATGAAGATGCAATAGCTGCTCCGTCTTCCTCACCTGTTTTCCGGCAAGAAAACTGCTACCAAATTGGTCTATAATCACCACGTAGACAACCTCCATCCATGTACAATCAGTTTCTTCTTCTCTTCCTCTTCCTCCTTTTTTACGGTCAACGAAAACCAAAAAAAAATGTAATCACTGATGATTTAAAAAAAAAAATAGAAAAGAAAAAAAGAAGAGAACTACAGTAAAAAAAGTTCTTCTCTTTACTATTAATGAAAACCAAAAAAAAAAAAAAAAAAAAAACCACAAGGTAAAAAAAAAAAAAAAAAAAGAGAGAACCACAGTAAAAATGAACATTCAACTTCTTCTTTTTTACTGTTAGACAATGAAAACCAAAACCAAAAAAAGAGAAAAAAAAAAAAAAAAAGATTGACAGTTAAAAAAAAAAAACCCACAGTAAAAATCCAAAAAAGACAATGAAAACTTTTTTTTTCTTCCACTGTGCTAAAAAAGTTCTTTACTGTGCTTATAAAAAATACAATAAAAACCTTTTTTTTTTACTGTGCTCATAAAAAACACAGTAATTTTTTTTTGTGTGCTCATAAAAATAGTTTTTTACTGTGTAAAAACTATATATTTTTTTTATTGTGCTCATATAAAAAGTTCTTTATTGTGCTCTTAAAAAAAAAAAAAAAAAAAAAAAAAAAGGCCTTTTTTTAATGTGCTCATGAAAAGAGGACAGTAAAAACTAATATGTGGACAACTTAATTCGCCATGTCAGATGGGAATTATAAAATCCGGGAATATGATAGGCTTTGTAGCAAGCCTCTTCTTATATTTTCTAGCATGTCTCCTCATTTATTAATTTGTCCATACTTGTCCTGCACCTTAATAGCACGAATTCTTTGCCACAAGGACATTCAATTAAAAAGACCCCATTTGGATGAGGTACCACTTTTTATTTTTTATTTTTAAAAATAATTTATAATTTTGGAGAATAGCTTAATTTATCAAGATCATAGAATGCAGTAGTACATTTGTCTGTTGTCAACACATGTAATAATTTTTTGAAAGGAAAAAAAACAAAAATAGATTTATTATCTCATGGACCCCACTTAAAGGGATAATGTAAAAAATAAAAAATAAAAATGCAAAGGTCCTTGTTGTTTCAAAATACTAATTATGGCATGCCTAATTTTGGGAATTGTGTTTCTGATTCATAACCAAAAAGTCAAGAATGGAATTCTTAGAAGTTTGCTAATGTCTTAAAAAACAAGATAGTAAATGACCATAAGTGAAAGCATAGTCTATTATAAAGTTTTTTGGTGGTGGTACCATAGATTTAGTGTCGAATTTCGCCTTTATCGAGGTAAGGAGTATTTAAGAGAAAGGAAGGGCTATATATCTTTTATCGTATAGCTCTTAAGCCCAATGGACTTTCAATAAATACTAGATTTATGTCTAAAATGAGAGGTTTTGGTAAGCTTTCTACTTCTTATCATGCAATCAATTTGAATAAATAATGACAGTAAAGTTTCTATTTTAAAAATTATGTTGTTGACTATTTTATTAAACGTGACAAATAATATATTTCATATTGTAAAAGGATTATTTTTGAAAAATAATATAATTATTAAAATTAATCATATTTACAAGTAAGAAAATAATGTTATGGATATTATAGCAAATTCGGAGTATCGGTTAAAAAATAATATTATTTATGAGTTAATTTTTTTTTTTTTTTTAAATTATGTCTACTATGTGGGAAGATGTGATGAGAGGATCTCCATGTTATACTTCTTCAAACCACAAAAAACAGAGAAAAAAATGTATTTGCAATAATGCACCGTTAATATTAGGAAAATGCTATGCATATCGCTACAACTTATCCCTATATGGAAAGTTACAAGAGAGATATACTGTCAATTTTCAAAACTATCCTCATTTAACTTTTGTAACGATAATTGTAGTGATATATATCATTACTCTTAGTTTTATTGCAGTGCCAAAAAGAACAAGATGCAGGGGAAAAGAGGACACCTTAAATTATGGAGTGCAATGGGGTAGAATGGTATGTTATGATCATGCGACCATCTTGATCTTTAACCATCACTAAATCACTAATACATGCACACACTATTTCAATACATGTCACTATAAGATAATTATGTTAATATAGAAATGTTATTATCAGGGGCACTTGACATAAGGTGACCTCCATATAGTTATTTCCAAATTAATTTTGAAAAATCGACCGTTGAATTAGATATTCTTCTTCTGTATGTTATGTCTACAAAAAATTACAAGGATCCAACGAACGGTTTTTGAAAAATATCACTGTAAAAAATTGTGACTTTTTTGTTCTTTAAAATTTCACCATTTTTTCACACTCGATTTTTTCAAAAACCAACTGTTAGATCATTGTGACTTTTTGTAGACATAACATACAGAAGATGAATATTTAATATAATGGTCGATTTTTCACATTTTATTTTGCAATTTACTATATAGAAATCATCTGATACAAAGTTGCATCAGATGCACTTAATAATAGCATTTCTAAGGGATATATTAAAATAATAATTAAAAAGATGTTACTATCATCAAAGACGGGTTGTGTAAGTTGGGCTTTAAGGGGATGAAGCCAAAATTTGGCATTAAGTGGTAGAACTGTCCAAATTAAGACCCGTATGTTTGCCGCAGAAAAATTAAAATGAAAGGCTAGTTAGTCGTCTTGGCAGATTCCTTGCTGCTTACAATAACATTGCAATTGTTTCCGCCCAGCTAAAGTTTTGCCTTAACAGCAGCTCGAGTGGTTGAATTCATTTTTTGAATATGCTACACTTATATATATATATATATATATATATATATATAGGTTCCGATCTTATCAGGACGTTCTTACTTTCGTTATCGTAAGGACGTCCATTTTGGAAGCCATAGGAATAATATTCTGAAAAATCGACCGTTGGATTATATAATCTTCTTATGAATGTCATGTCTGCCAAAAATCATAGTGATTCGATAATCAGTTTTCAAAATACAGTCCGTAAAACACTTTGACAGTATTTACCGTTGGATGCTGTCAAAGTTGTTTAAATGACTATGTTAAAAAACCAACCGTTGGATCGCTGTGATTTTTGGCAGACATATCATACATATAAACATTATCTAATCCAACGGTCGATTTTTCAAAAATACATCTCCAAATGAAAAAGTCGTTACGATAAGAGCGTAAGGACGTCCTTACAGGATCAGAACAGTATACAAATAGATCCAAATATTTTAATGGTGGTGGATCTATTTTTTGGCTCCTCTCTCTCTTACCCCCAAATAAAATCAAATTTTTAGACAATTTTACGTGTTTTGGAGAAAAAATGAATCCAGCTAAACTTGGATTCAAATTTGAATTTACTTTTGAACCCATCATTGGAGTTGCTCAAAGATTCTAAATTACAAGAATGTTATGTATAAACCTATGATAGGTGATATAACACTCAATTGATAATTAATAATAATATATTTTAACTTTTATGGTTCAATTTGATTGGTTAAAATTAGAATATAATTGATTTGACTGCAATTCTATTTTGTGTCAAATTCTTTGTTTAATTTAAATGACAACAACTGGAATAGGATTGATTTCCATTTCTAATTTTTTTTCAATTTATTGAATTTACAAATCTTATTAAAATGGTGGGATTCGGTTAGAATTAATTTTATTTGTAGTTTATTTTTATTCGCTTCCAAAATTATTCCTTAATTTTAAACTACCCCTTATAGTAATACAACAACCAAAAAAAAAAAAAAAAAAAAAGAGCATTTCAACAAATTAGACGGACCCAACATCGCATTAATTTTATATATGCCACTTGGTACTAATTATTGTGCTCACATTATTATGGTGACCCCCTTAAATACATATAATATATACTAATTTACATTATTTGTTAATGGTTTACCAAAATAACTATTTTCATTTTCAAACTTGTTGCATCTGGTTGAACTTTTTAAAAGTTTTTTTTTTTTGTAAATTAATAATATTTAATTTTTTTGTAAAAAAAAAAAAATCAAATAATACCTTTTATTTTTTATTTTTTATTTTATCTTTTTTTGTTAACAAATCATACATTGCTAATTTAAAAAAAGTTAAAAATTTAAAAATAATTCTAATTTTTTTTGTTAAGAAATTAAATATTACAAATTTTTAAAAAAGCAAAAAGAATACTTATAAAAAGTAAATCCAAACAGTGCCTTAAAGGGCTTCTGACGTAACTTTTGGAAGGCTTCAAATGGACTTCTTAGCCTTAAAAGTCATTTTGGGGAAAAAAAAAAAAAAAAAAAGGAAGTGTTTGTTGAGTTCTTCTAAATGAATTTTTAAAAGTAGACAAGTTCTAGAAAGTTTGATTTGAGAGAAGTAAAAAAAAATTATTTTTGAAAAGTCACAGTTTGTAGAAAAAATAACTTCCATACTTTTTGACATAGAAGGACTTTTAGAATTTGCATTTGTTGAATATTATTTATTTTTCTAAATGACTTTTCGGAAAGTCTGTTTTAGGAATCACTTCCCTAAAAATGACTTCCATTTATAAGACAGTAATCTTTTTAAAAATGTCTATAACTAATTTTTAAAGATTGATTTTTGTAAAAAAGAAAAAAAAGAAAAGAAAAAGAAAACATAGAGGAAAATAATGCAAACATTTGTGTAAAATTAAAGCTTCTCCATTTTATTACCAAAAAGACAAATAATATTCATATTATATATTGGTCTGAATGCATAAGAATATTATATATTGGTCTGAATGCATATAAAACATGTATTTTGTATAAAGTTTATTTGTGTCTGGGGAATTCTACCACCCACCATCAAGGGGCAAGGGGTCGCTTTAATCCCGCTTTTTCGTAGCTTTTCTCGGCGAAAAATCCAAAACAATTCTCAATTCCCAATTTCTAATTTCCTAACATAGAATCCGAAGAATCCTCTCTCTCTGACTTCCGAGTTCTAGGTTTCTATTTATCTTCCAACCAAGATCGTCATCAATTCCCTCTCGGTCTCTCTGTGTGTCTCAGCTTTCAAGGTACTTTTCTCTACCGTCTATTTGTGTGGTTTTTTTTTTCTTCTCTTCTAATAGTCTGTCGAATGTTCTAATCACAGATTCTCTGATGGGTATCGTTTATTTTACTGATCCATAAATATTTCTGGGTAGATCTTTTTTTTTTTTTTTTTCTTGGGCTAATTTTTCTGTGAATTTTTAAGACGGTGGGAAATTGTTTTCTTTCCAATTTCATTTCTTGTTTATTCGATAAACCTGTTTAGCTCAATCCATTGTTGGTTTTTTGTTTACAGAATTATAACTTGTCTTGTTCAATGGATTTTTCTGTTGGTTGATATATTTTAATTTCTCATTATTTAAGGAAACAACCCTTTTCTTATTTGAAGGAAATATCAAGAAAAATAGAAAACAAGGAAAATTATTACCTGGTTAAGTACTCCCACATATTGTTTGTCATATTTGTTGGGTTTTATACAATCTATTTATCTATCTGCATTCTCTCTCCGCTTGATTACCCAAATAAACCATTTTTATTTTAAGAAAATATAGCTGTCCTTATTGTTTTTATATTGGAAAGGGTGAACAGTGACTATACTTCTTAATGATTCTTTTGCAAGGTCCATGAAATTGTTGCCAATTTACTAAATTCTAGCTGCATTCATCAATTTGCTTTGAAGATGACTTTGATGTCTCTTTATACTCTCTCGTGTTCTAATAATTTTTCTTTTGCTTTTCAGGTGAAGGATAATATTGGATTATTCTCTCTGTGTTTCTGAATAACAAAGACATTCAGATTTGTACATAGAAAAGGGAGAGAGGGTACTGGTTCGCGGAGGCACTTTAACTTCTGCGAGCTTAGCGTCCTCTCTCATTTTATTTACCTCCATATACTTATTGCTAGAAGAATATATTTCTTGATGCATATGCTTTGTACATTTGATTTTCGTTGATGAGATTGGAGGTTTGCTGTGGAGGGTTTTAAGCATTAGAAAGAGATTGGAGTTGGCATAATGGGTTCTGTTTGTTGCTGTTTGCAAGCTGAGGAATTTGAAGATTATGTAAATCCTAACAGTTCACTGTATAGGAACTGTATGTGTTTCCGTTGCTTTGTTCAGAACTTCTTAAATGTGGTATGTTATATTGTTGTTGTTACAGAACCCCCCCTTTTTTTTCAGCATATTTCTGTATCAATGATACTGGTCTTGTATGCAGTCTTTCCACTATAAACTTGTTAACTTGTCAAAGTCTGTTATCATACTGAAGCCTATGTCTTGTGTGTGTGCATGTGTGTCTTGTGTGTGTTTCTACTTTATTTTCTTAGTAGTTAGATGACAATACTATGCGGGATTGTAGCATTTTTCCAATGTTCTTTCTCTGTTGCTACGAATGTTGAAACCTTTTCTGGGTTGTAGTATGGGGAAACCTTTATCTCTATTCTGACTGTAATAGAAGGTACAGGGAAATGTCGGCCACATATTTTTTGTCATTGAAATACTAAAAGAAAGTATCGTATGAAGTCTGCCTGAGAGATTAAAGGTGTGGGAAGTGGTGTTGCGGAGAAGGAATAGAGATTGGAAATATTAGTGATTGAAATGCAAAAGCTTATCAAGTTTTCAGCTTATAAATTGGATGAGAATTGTTTTGGACAAAAAAAAAAAGGTCTACATGAAAACATTCCTCTCAGACTTTCTGTTTTAATCCAGTTGTACCTGTAATTGAATCTATGGTTTCATTTCACCATTTTCTTATACATTTTTCACTTGTTTTTTTAATAAATTTCTATTATGATGAAAGCTATGCCTTTGGAGTCTAAACCTCAAAGTTCATCATAAATTAATTTTCAAATATGAAATGTAAACTTATTAAGCTAGCAGAAGAATGGATTATGAAACCCACATGGAATAACTTGTGTGCTTGCTTTAATAGCCCTCTACTTAGGTGGTAGGAAGAAACGAGGGCTTATTTGATTGTGTACCTGTTTCTCACTATTCCTCGGTTTAGAATGCTGACAGGTTGTATTGGTCTTAGTTTGTAGGTCAGGCACATTTTAGACTTAGTTTATAACTTTTTCAAATTGAAGTATGTATTAATTATGGTAAAGTATATTTTTTTGGATGAGCAAGTTAATCTGTAAGGGAATCATACTAAATTTTTGTTGGAATTTCAACTTTTTTTATTATTTAAATTTATCTCTTTGTAGTATACATCATTATTCCGAAGAGGGGAAATGCAAGCTATCCCTTCATCCATTCAGGGTGCAGCATCTTTGACTTCTACAGCCTCACTTGACAACTCTCTTTCTGACATGTATCACTCTCCTCCAAGGCCCTTGCCTTATGATGTCGATCCCAGATGTTTCCGCATGCAGAGGGATGGGTTGGTTTCAAGACGTGAGAAGGGTGCAAGTCATTCAAATGAGGAATCAGAACCACTAAGAAGAAGTATTGATGCGGATCCAGAATCCTTGAGTACAGGAGACAAATGGAATGAGTCAGCTTGTGAAGAAGATTCAAAAGAACACCGTTCTAAGTCATCATTAAAGCTCTCATCTGCAAAAATGACAACTGGAAATTGGCATATTTATTCATCATCAGAAGATGAGGATGTCTGTCCAACATGCCTTGAAGGTATTTTTATTTTTATTTCTTTTAATTTCTATAATATAGTTTTCATACATTATGTAAGTAGCCTATGTTGGATGCTTATTGGCACATACATGTGGCAACATATGCGAAAACCAGTTTAGACACCTAAAATTTGCCATAATTTTCTTTTTTATAGTCTGATTCATGATTGGTCAAGCATGTCCCCCCCCTCCCCTTTTCCCCTTCAAATCAAAAAAAAGAAAAAGAAAAAAGGGTGGTGGGGGACCGCTGGTCTAATTTTGTATGGAAATGGGGTCCTTTCTAGTCACCTTTTTTGGGAATAGGATTGTGCACAGTTTGGGATATTTGTGAGCATTATGAAACTTGTTTTCTTCTAAGTGAACTGATTAAATAAGAAAAGAAGAAAGAATACAGATGTACTGGGGGGCCTTAGCCGAGAAAGCTAAGGGAGCAGTGTAACCAATTTTCAGAGAGAGAGAGAGAGAGAGAGAGAGAAGCAATTAAACCCTTAACAAAACAAAGAGGCATATGCACTTCCAAACTTTTTCTCTTCTAACGCCCTTAAAAACTCAGCTTACATGCACACACGTCTATCTATATCTGTACTTCTATACTACTTATAAAGTCTCAATGTTGGAAAAACTTTCGATTCACTAAAATACCCTCGTATTAAATTCTAATGTCACTTTTACCCTCTTGCAATTTTAATTACCCAAAATCTTTTTAATTTCTTCTTTCTTAAGAGTCATTTTTTCAATTAATTTCCTAATTCAACAAAGTTTTTAATACTAACGAAGTTTTATCTTTTTTAGTGTTTTGAAGATTTGTCTTTGTGTGTGTGTGTGTGTGTGTTTGTGTGTGTGTGGATTAGCAACAAGAAATTTTTTTGAAAAATAAAGAGGAGACTTGTCTTTTATTGATTACAATAAAATCATTCTAAATTAAATTAAAATTCTATCAATAGTTTGATTTCATAAAATACCACCAATCACAATACATTTTTTTTCTAATTAAATTAAAATTTCTTATAAATACGGATATAACTTGATTTTTCAAACTATTAAATATGGTATAATTTACGTTCTATTTCTTATTTTCAAAAAATTAAAAATAAATGCTATTTTAATTAAATATTTTATTTTAGTTTCTAATATGAAAATTGTGTAACACATTGAGTTCATATTTTTTGATTTAATATTATTTTTATATAATTTTAATTTCTAAACAAGTTTAGATATTCATTTTAGTTGTATTGTTTACACTATAGTTGATTCCTTAATGATATTTTTAAAATTATTGTATGTGCATCGCACGTGGTGTATTGCTAGGAATAAAAATATAAAAATAGGCATGATATTTTACATGACACCAATCAAAATAGTTGGTTTTCTAATTATATTAAGGTTACTTATGAATACTAATTTGTTTCTAAATCAAATTCCATTTCTCATACAAGGACATAGCCCTATAAATTCCATTAATTATAACAAAAATCTTCTACATTATATTAAAATTTGTTCACAATCACAGTTCCATGCAATTCTATCAATCACAATAAAAGTCTTTTTTATTAAATTAAAATTTTATGAAAATATAATTTGATTTCTAAAATTATTAAATATTTTAAGGGAAATT
>JAESVK010000789.1:561874-617569 GCA_017140935.1 Hamamelis virginiana | reverse complement strand
AATATTAAAAATTTTTTTTTTAAAAAACCCCCCCCCCCCCCCCCCCCCCGCGGGGACTATTGGCCATGTAAATATTGGCCCCTTGTTTTGGCGGGTGAAGTTTCATGATTTTTCTCAACATATTTATAATTTTTATGAATTACTTTCTCTATATAATAAATAAAATATATTGGAGAAAAATAATGAAATTTCACTGCTATGCCTGTAGACCCATTATCAATTTAGAATAAATATTGCATAAAAACTAACACCATTTTTCAGTTAAAAAAAAGAAAAAGAAAGGCTAAATGACAGAAGGGGATAATTTGATACAATCTGATAGTTTAGGGGGCACATTGATGCAATCGAAACCATAGTGGGCAAAGTGAAAAACGGCGGGGACAAAGTGTAATTTCTCCAATATTTTATGATTTCTAATATTATTAAATATTGTATGATTTATACTTTATTTCTTCTTCTTATTATTCTTTTTAAATGTAACAAGAAAATTTTGTAACCTATTGAGTTCATATTTATTGATTTAATGCTGTTTTTATATAATTTTGATTTCGCATACTCTTTTAAATTAAAATTTTTAACAACTTTCAACATTTTATTTTAGTTATATTGCTCAAACTATATTTCATTCATTTTTTTTTCACAAAAATTCACACGTGCAATGCATGTGGTGCATTGCTAGTATTTTCCCAATGTTTGTACAGAAAAAGGGAAAGCTTCCACAATAGGTTGATAAAAAAAGATCAAGCTATTGCAAAAGCTGGGAAACAAAGATGCAGCGAATGAGGGGCTAAGTTTCCGAGTTTCTTGCCCCCCTTCCCCCCAGCTACTGCACTCCCAATAAATTGGGCCCAATGCTGGGAAGAAAAGAAATATCAATTGCGATATAGCATTGACAAAGAACACTAACTTAGTATGGACAGGGTATGTCCAAACCAACCTCGAAGTCCAAAGCAGCATTCTGCTGGGTTTTTTGAGGCTTGTTTGTATCAATATATTAAAATGTATTCGAAAAAAATAACTTCTCATGGTTTGTCACGCACACTTTATGTGCAGAATATACTCCAGAAAACCCCAAGATAATGACAAAATGCTCTCACCATTTCCATCTTGGCTGCATATATGAGTGGATGGAGAGAAGTGAAAGCTGCCCAGTCTGTGGCAAGGTAACATATTTTGTCTTAATGTTGTCTAAACTAGTTTTTTTTTTTGCCATTCTCAAAATGATAATTTATCAACTGCTGTGATAATTGGTTTCATAGGAAGACATTTCATCGTGCATAATGCTACATGCAAAATTGCAAAGCAAGAACTTCTAATGAAAATTTTGCTTTTTCTGTGGCCAAAAACTTCTGCAGTTTTTGTTTCTTTAACTTTAGGCAAAACCTGTTATTTATATTCTTTCCAATGTGTTACTTGTTTCCAGGAATTAAAAATAGAGCTGTTAAAATCTATAGTTTTTTTAGGTTTTCTTCGGCAGTAAGGAAGTATACATTCTTTTCTTAAATGATACTGCCATTCTGGTTTGTGCGCTTGTTTATATAATGTAGTTCTTTATCTACTCAATGTGATCCATGCTGCTTGATCAAGCCATCTGCTTCTCTGTTTAGTCAAGCCGTTGTTAAATCTTTCTCTTAATGGTTTCCATGAAAAAAATGGCATTTTTAATCATTTCTTTTTTCCTAGTTGAATGTGAGAAGTGGAGACTGTTTTCTTCTTTTATAGGCAAAATGGTTAGTGAATAAGAAAGTTGAGGTCTGTGACCCACCCATGTTTGTGCTACATCAATGCTTGCACTTTTGCCATTTTATTTGTTGTCAGTGGTTACAGGTTTAGTTTCTTAGAGGGCGTTTGGGTACCAGGGTTTCATATATTTTCAAATGAGTTATTTATTCTTTTTAACACACGTTTAAAACAGTACTGTTTTCAATACAAGAATAAACTTGTTCCAATTGGCTTATTAATCTTTCTAATTATCATAATGGCAATATTGGTGACGATTCCATTTTGCTTGATGAACTTGTGTTTTCGGATGCTATAGAAATTGGAACTGAATCATTTTCTTTCCTTCTTACATTGAAGTTTTTGTCAGTTAATTGATTATGATTTGCTTTGTTTTGATGGTCAACTTTAGGATCTTGTGAATAGAGATTATGCTTATGCTTTCCAGTTTCTGTAATTATGTTTATGCAAAAGTAGGTTGACCACTTGATTTTGAAAATAGTGCTGTGTTTCTTGTCCGTTGTTAAGTGTTAAGAAATATTTACTGCTTTACCAATTTATCTCTAGGAAGTAAAGCAGACCAAACAATTCCTCATTGAGGCTATCATCGGGCCTTAATTAGAAAAAAAAAAAAAATATATATATATATATAAACAGTGGTACGAGGCTTTACCAATTATGATACAAAAACAATTATGGTTTTGAGATGGCCTATTATGCTAGACCGCTGGCTTCCTTATGAGCTTTCATAGTACATGGGCATACATGCCTACATATGGGGGGTGTGGGGAGAGAGAGAGAGAGAGTGGTGGAGAGGCTTTCTTTATATAAGGCATGAGAAGAAGTGTTTTTTTGCTATTCTTGAATTCTTTCCAGAATCCTTACCGTGGAATTTACTTCGTGGAGAACACTTTTCATTGGTTCAACTACATACCTAGTTCCCGCTAGGAACAGCTGTTTTCATGGAAGCTCATTTCCAGAAATATCAAGGAAACTCCTTCTGTTTTCCTGGAACCATTTTAAATGCTTCTTGAAAACTCTTGCAAGTCACTATCTTTCCTTGTTTGATTTTTCTCAGATTCTTGTAGTTGAGGTCCTAATGGTTTTGTCACATTTACCTAAAATCCTTTAATCGTTGAGGTCATGGTTTTAAGTATCTGTATTGGTAGGCCCCAATACAACTTGACATCAGCTTTACAACTCAGTATTTGGGCGTTAAAAATCTAACGATGATCATGAAAACAATCTTGATTAATGGAGAAAAAACGCATTGAAACAATATTGTAGATGAACCAAATGTACATGCTTCTAGTGAAAAAGAAGAAAAAATCTGCTTACTCAGGAGAAAAAGAAAAAAGTCATATCCTGATTTAAATAGTCATAGCCTGATTTGTTTTCAACTTGATTTATATTTCATGATTGTACCTCATTGAAGCGTATACATATGGGTTTTGGATGAAGTTTGTATGGGTTCTCCTAATGCATCACATAGTTTATTGTTAATCTTCAGTGTGTCTTTGAATTATTTTCTGTCACGACACTTCTCAATATTATGTTTCCCATTATTTTTTCCCATCAGCTTCCGAAACTGGCAATTATGGTTCAGGTTATTGTTTCATTGTTTTTAATGGACTATTTTAAGAGATAATTGCTTCCATTTGCAGTACTATTCAATAGTTAACTAGGTTGCTAATTGTTGCATGTCACATCAAGGCATGGAGTGGTGATTCCTGCATCTCAGCAGTAAACCAGAACAGTTTAATTACCAAACTACGTGCTTTTTGGGAAAATGATGAAAACAACTCCCTTTTCTTACTTCTTTGGTCAACAATAAGAATTGATACCCTAAATCCTTACCCCATGCTTGCACCTCTGCGCTATAAGGGCTCTAGTGAAAACAAAACTCTAGTATCATGATGCGACACTGATATATAACCGAACAAAATGAAGAGGCTCTCACAATGCTGAGCTGATGCATCTTGAATGGAGTTCTATCATGAGTTTCATGTAGTTAATTACTGGTTTTATTTTTATTTTTATTTATTTATTTACAAAAGCAAAACAGTTAAATTATTCCTACCGGCATTACCTTTCAGTAGGTAATAGGTTAATATCTTGGAGGTTAGATTTGGAAAACCCATGAAGGTCAGGGTAGTTCAGCAGACATTGTAAGCTTGGTTGCTGTGTCTGAGTTGTGGACGGTGTAAAGTGTTGTAATTTGTTGCTGTATTTCTAGCCATAAATTAAACTAGTACTTTGTTTGCTTGCCCAGAAGATGGAGGAAAAAATAAGTAAATTTGTAACCTTTAAACAATGATTCTAAAAGCAATGGTTGTGGAATCCCCATTTTTTTTTTCTCCTCTGTCCTCTCAGCAACCAAATGGAACATTACCTACGGTATGGCAGACGATATTTCACTTTGAGAGTTGTATATTTCATGAATAAAATGAGAAGTATATTGCTTTCTGAATTCTTGCTTAGTTCTGACCTTGAATTGATTTGGCTGGCTTTTTCAGGTGATGGTATTCGATGAGACGACTTGATCTTACTTGAAAGGTTTGTGTCGTGGATGAAGCCAGCAACCAACAGGAATAGAGGGGAAAAATATATAAAAAAAGACAAAGTGTAAAGTCCTTGTGAATATCGCCGGTTAAAGTGTGTCATCCAAAGTAAATATTAAAGGTTGTTATGCATAATCATGTACTTAATAGTTACATTCTCTCCAAAATGTCATAGCCTTCACATTTCTTGCATTTTCAGTTGAGAAAATTGTGGCTCTATGTGGTTTCCTCTGAATAGCTTTATACACTGAAAAGTATGAATGGAATGAAGATAAAAATGTGCACTCAAGATGTGGTGCTTTTTTTTATTCCTTTCAGTTTTAGCCTACTCATGGTGGATTTAGTGTTCTTTTTATTATATACTAGTGAACCCAAGCTCTCATTGGAACCAACTCGGCCGCTGGATGAAGTAGACAAATTTAGCTTTCATAGAATGTTTGGCAAACATGAAAATCTGGTTAGTTGGAGATAAATAATTGATTTTATTTAAACTTCATAGACTCATTTTATTTTAGGAGAAATTACAGATTGACCCTTTTAGGAGAAATTATGGATTGACCCCTATACTATCGGTGAGAAGTACTTTGCACCCCTGAACTATCATTTGTGACACTTTGATCCCCTGTATTTTCAATTTGTGACAGATTGTACTCTTTTGTGAGTTAATTGGACATCTATTTAACAGACAGTCAAATGCGTTCACGTGAAAGTTTTTTCTCATAAACATAAGTGAAAGGATGAATGCACATGACTTTCTTTCTGTTAAACAAATGTCCGATTAATTGACAAAATGATGCAATCTGCCACAAATTGATAGTAGAGGGGGGTGAATGTGTCACAATTGATAGTACAGGGGTTCAAAATATTTTTTGTTGATAGTATAGGGGGTCATTTCTCTTTTATTTTACTACTTTGATAAATAATTTTAAAAAATAAAATAAATTTGTTTGTCCATGTACAAACTAATTGTATGCTGATTTATTTAAAAATCAGATAACAATAGGATAATGAATCTTAACGAGCTACATTGCATTTGTATATAAAACTAGTAGAAAGGGCTTGTTTAGAAATTTTGAAAATTAGATTATAGTAGGTCTAGTTCCTTCCTACTATTTGAATTTAAAACAAACCAATGCATATCTGGTTTGACAAAAATATGGTAAATGTCTAATTTTTTTTTCCCATAAGGCTAAATAAATTTCTAGGAAAAAGAAATCCACCAAACAATAGGGAAATCAGAATCAGTGAGATTCATCTTCAACTAACAATATTTCTTATTTTCTAATTATTCAAATTAAACAGTTGGATCCGATTTTCTAAATTCCCAAATGGGCTTTTAATTTGCTTAGAACTCATCCACGGAACCTTCATTTCCTACATCTCTTGCTATGATTGAATTGGATTTCTTTTTCATAAAAAAAAACCAACGGTGCTATTTTAGAAAAGCAGTGTAAGTGTTTACAAAGTGTATTCATTGAGCAACTCCAATGGTTGGATCCATTTTTTACATAAATCAGAAGAAAGACGTCAAAATCCAAAGTCACGCTGGTGGAGGTAAACATGTTTTGTAAATCTGGGATTTGGATACATTAAGCCACTCACCAAACAAACCCATTTAGTGTTCCATTTCACATTTTCACCAGCAGTATAAAAACTGAACCCATTATTTTACCTATTGTAGGCCATGTGATCAAGCAAATAACAGCTTATTTTCCTATTTTCAGTTGCTCATTGTAATTCAAACTCGGTGGTAATGTATACTGTTTTATTTGTATTCTAAATCAACAAGGCCAAACTTCATTTACAATACATGTATATAGTTATGTAACTCCAGTAAGTTTTAAGATATTTGTAAACACATGCATTAACATGGTAGAGGAAACAGATTTATGTCAACAAGCCACTTCATTATTCCTGGGTAGGCAAACAAGTTGCATTCTTATTACAGACTGGAATAGAAGCTACGATGTAGGTAGTCTCATTCGGCGGCCACTTGAAAAGCTCTCACGAAGACATCAGGGGGTTGACCACCACTCAATTTGTGCTTCCCGTTAATCTGCCAAAAACAACCCTCTTGTTTAATGAACCAGTATATGCGATCAAATCAATAATAAGGAAATTGTAAATGTGAACTCTGTATCACCCACCACATAATATGGGACTCCTGTAATGTGTGCTGAGTACTTCTCAAGCTCCTCATTAACCTTCAGCAGATCATTAAACGCAAGCTCAGTTCAATTATGGATACGATAAAAACATTGTAGTAAACTGGTAACACGGAATAATAGGAAAGAAACTTCATAATTTTATGACCGTTATGGTACGACATTCTGTAAAAACCCCCCCTCTCTCTTCAGTTTGCTTGGCAACCAAATGGAGCACGCAGAAAATTTAACTTGATGATCTATTTGATTGCCAACATAAACAAGGAAATGAAATTTGGAATCACATGCCAGAAACCTCAACAGTTCATCCTCAATCTGTTAAAAGATTACAAGTTTTCTTTTACTATGTCTTCTTGGCAAGCAAATGTAGCATAAAGAAATAAAGAAATACCTCCTTGAGTCCATTATTGGGGTCTTCAAGAAATTCTGCCGCTCCTTCTACCCCAACCTTCATAGCAGATTCCACAAGAAATTTCCTGCATTCAAATTGAAAATGTTAATGGTTGTTATACCGGAACTTAGGAATCTGCTAAGATGATGAACTCTGCACTATTCTAATCATAATGAATTCAATGAAAGAAGTCCATACATGGAAGGAAAGTAAGATTACTCCTTATTGGGCTACTTGGGTTAAGAATTCATCAGGTTCCCAACTGTCCATCACAGTTACATTAATTTGACTAGTCAGAATTAACATAATGGGGTCTATTTTCGAAGAACAATCCAGTCGGGTTCCACCATCCTGGATGACATATGATATTAGATGCAAATCATACAATCCTTCCCATCAATTCTCTTATGTTGTCTTTGGAGTTGTTTGATGATGAGAGATCCTTTTTTAAATAAATAGATATAGTCACATGTAGATAATGGTAAACTAGACATTTAACAGACAGCATAAAATTTCCTCCTCCTATTTTTTTTTGGTTTTTGTGCAACTGAAAAAGGAATGTAAACTCAGTCAAACATGAAGATCCGTCTAGTAGAGCAAAAGCTGTCACACTCACCCAAGAAAGAGAAGCAAGGACCTTTGAATGGATAATATGATCTCCAATAACACATGCACTAAGAGAATTTTCTTAGGCAGTGACTCTTTGGACAGCTAGTAAGAAAGGTTTCAAAGATTTCGCTGAAGGAGTGGCTTACAAGGTGTGTGATAGAAAGAGGAAGAGGATTTGGAGCAATACTTGGTGGGTAATGTTCCGCTAATGGTTAATTTTCCAGATCTGTGTGCTATTACTTCTAACAAGGAGGTGTGGGTGAGTGATTATTTGCTGTGGTTAATGCATTGGAAGTTGGAACCGGTCTTCTATCAACATTTTCATGATCGGGAATTGAAAAGAACATCCCTTTTTTTGGGGTATGCTTTATGTACTGTGTATAGAGTGGACTCTTTGGTCTGGAACTATTAAGCTAAGAGAGTCCTTACAGTTAAATCTTGCTTTTTGGCTCTTAGTTCTTTCAAAAGGGTTAACGGGATAGAGTATTTTCCATTAAAGAGGGTTTGGGGTTCTTATGCACCTCCAAAAGTGGTTTTTTTTGGTGTGGATTGTTACTAAAACATAAATGCCTCACTGTGAATAATTAGGTGAGTAAAGGTTGGCATTAGCCCAATAGGTGTATCTTGTGCAATTGTGAGGATGTGGACCAGTTATTTATCCACCATCACTGCACTAGAAAATGTTGATCCTTCAATTTTTTTTTTTTTGGCTGCTGGGGGTTTGCTGTGTGCTGCCTAAATCTGTGGATTCAAGTTAGTGATAGAATGAGTAATTTGGGGCTTATCTCCTCTCTATCTCATATTCTCATGTGGATTGTATGGAAGTAAAGATATAGTAGAATCTTTGAAGTCGAGGAACGATCATTTGCAAAGATTAGTCAGAGACTATTTTTCTTAGGCTTGATGCCTCCAATGTTCCAAATAGAATTCCGTTTTCTGGTTTGTTTGGATTGGAATAATTGGGTTTTAACTTTTTAATCTCTTTTGTGTGTGTGCGTGTATACATACCAGCCTAAGGCCTTTTTTTCTAATGATATCTTTACTTATAAAAATAATGTCTATGAAACATAGGAAACTAATAGGAAAGAAAATTTAAACAAAGAAATTTTTAGGGGAAAACATGATATTAGACATTACATGGATGCTGATGGGGGTTCTTGCAAGTGCGTGTTGACACATATTAGCTACTACTGATCATGCTGATGTGGATTTTCAGTGCTAATGTGTACTTGTCAAGAGGTGGCGTGATGTGGTGACAGCAATGTTGCCCTTTCAAAATAAAGAATTGGCCTTGCATAGGAGGGATAGCAATGTTGCTAGTAGCAAAGTAGACCTTAAAAAGGCATAACATGTAGGAGGCTTGGGATGGCAAGAGAGTGCCTAGCTTGAAGGGGATGAGAAAGGCAACTGTGGGGAAATGCCTATGTACTGTCCTCACGTGAAACTCTTTAACCACACAACTAAAGCATGTTTATAAAATAAAGGTTGTCAAATAGCCACCCAAAACTACACTTACCGGTCACCAATGTACTTTCCTTGCGTGAAATAGCCAAGGCACAGCTCCTCCACAAGATTGTGTTGCTTATCAAGACCTTTTTGCCCGGCAAAAAAGATAAGCCTGTGGCTATCCATAGTGTTTCCCCTGCAAATCCAAGACAATTTAGTAGCATCTCTACCACAGCCTTCTTCTCTCAATATAAATTGGTCCATACACACATACACATCTAATTTATAATTCAAGCTTACGTGAGTCCAGACAAGTTATACTCCAGACCAAGGCCCTTAAAAACCTGCAATTTTAAAAGCAGTCAACATGATTAATAATTCCATCTAAATCAAAAGCCATTCAAACCAATACATCACAGTAGGTGATTCAAAGAATGAGAGGAGAACCTCTGACATCCGAGCTTTAATTTGTTCAGATCGAGCTCCAAACTTTTGACTATAGTACTCTTGCTTATTAATGCCTTCTTTAGGGGCAGAAGGATTGAGGAAAAATGGGTGCCATTTAACCTGTAAATTGAGACAGACATTAAATCAGAGTAGAGCATGGAATAAAACTGTGTGCGCACGTGTGTGTGATGTGTGTGACAGTATGTGGAGAGAGAGAGAGAGAGAGAGAGAGAGAGAGAGAGAGAGAAGAACCTCAAAGTCAAATTGATTCTTTGATAAATCTATAGCTTTGTCCAGATTTCTTTTGCCCACAAAGCACCACGGGCATACAGTGTCTGAACTGACATCAATCTGGATAAGCTTCTTCCCACTATTGTTGCCTACAGACTGAGCCATGCTACTTGTGTATCTGCAACCTTTCTGAAATGCAGTCATTAGGTATTTCAGATTCCAATTCAGTAGAGTAAGAATAGTCTCCATTTTTCAAATATTCGTAACTTACAACAATTAGCACCTTCTATTAAAACACTATTAAACGAAGAAAACCATACAAGTTTCCTCGTTTATAGTCTCATCTATGTCATACTGCAACATGGATAAATCAGGACTAGTCCAAGGATTTCTTTTTCAACGTACTAGAATATCATTTTATATATAGTTTCTTAATCAAACGTATTATTCTTTTAAGTTTTTAACTGTTAAGTCCATTAGTTAGGATTGGCTAACTCAGGTCGTCAAAACTTAATCGAGTTGTAATGTTTGAGTCCATTGGTCAACATCCACAAGTCATTAAGACATGAAGACATTGAAGATTGAAGATATTGCACTAAAGATCGTGTCTCAAGCTTGGTTCGATCTCATTTTAGGGCGGTAAGTGACTTGGACATTTAGGATTCATTACCTTAGGTGGTTAGGACTCGCATTGAACATAGGATGTGTGCATGGTTAGTTGATTAGGCGAGAGCAGGTCCAATTTGCAGCTTTAAGTCAAAACAGGGCAAGTGGACTGGTCCAAGGTATATGTGGACCAGTCTAGGTTGGTTTGATTTGCAAAATTCTCTTCCAGAGAGCAAATGAACCAGTCCAATTTTTTCTAGACCGGTTCAAATTGTGAAAATTGTTTCTTAACTTGTTTTAAATTGCTCTCTTGTCTCGTCTTCACATTGTTTAACCTAGTTTTAGAGAAACCCTAGCCTCCATACCATGCAAATGTTTTCTCTTAAGTGTTTAATTTTTGTTTGTATGTATTGCTTCTCATGATCGTTGATCTAGAGGAACTCTAAGCCACAATCATAGTGCATTTTATGAGATTCAAGCAATCGAGTCTTTTGTTTGGTGCAATTCTAGAGTGAACCGTTGATCTCGATTTGGAAGCTGAGCTGTGGGGCTTAGTTCATGGGAAGGCTGTGACTTGTTCATGGATTCGTTGAAGAGGGAAAATTCAAGATGGGATGGCTGCAATGTTGACTTCTGGATTCAAGTGTCATTTTGTAAGTAGAGTCAAGACTTGTAAATTTTGCTTCCACATAGTACTTCTATAACTTCTCGAGGCTTTTTCCCGCAAAGTTTCCTTGTAAAATCTACATGTTCTTGTGTATTTGATTTATTTCTATTGCTTATTGCAAACTTGGTAAACGTAGATTAAGCGACTTAATTTGTTGGTATTCTATAGCTTTGGTTAAAATTTGTCCATTCCACATTCAAAAAATCCATGGGCATGAAATTTCATTAACAACAATTTTTATAGTGATACAGTAATCGACAAGACTTGTAAATTTTGCTTCCACATAGTACTTCTATAACTTCTCAGAGGCTTTTTCCCGCAAAGTTTCCTTGTAAAATCTACATGTTCTTGTGTATTTGATTTATTTCTATTGCTTCTTGCAAACTTGGTAAACGTAGATTAAGCGACTTAATTTGTTGGTATTCTATAGCTTTGGTTAAAATTTGTCCATTCCACATTCAAAAAATTCATGGGCATGAAATTTCATTAAAAACAATTTTTATAGTGATACAGTAATCGACAAAGCCTTATCCTAATCATTTGGCGTTGGCTACAGAATCCTGCCCTATCAGCTACAGGTAGGGCCATGTTTTCTATGACTCTATGATATCATAGGCCAATGTGTCATTTCTCAATATCTCAACCCTCATCACATGACTGAAGATATCTCCCCTACTGCAGTTCTTAATGCAAACTATCCACAATATGCAAATTATTTTTCAGCTATCTGATGAAGTCAAACTATAAAGGGCTAATATCAACTATCAGCCAGCAATCATAAAGCAATGCAAGGTTTGTTTCCATCTTGTAATTCTCTTGGTAAAGTTTTACCTTTCAATCCACAAGTGTCTGATATGATTTTAAGCTATTCTACAAGTTTCAGAAACATGGCTGGTGTTTCAGGTAACAGTTTGACTAATGTGGGGCCATGCTGACTTCTGCTTTGGCATAGATTGTTTAGAATTCACAGGAGAGGAGTTTCCCAGAGTTGTTTGTTGATTTTTTTTGTTAGAATATGGATGCTAACCAGAGTTTTCAATGCAATATGGGCTCTGTTTTTTGTTTGGGGACAGGTTTATTATATTATCTACAGTAAAATTCCAACTTCAAAATGTTGATATAAAGCTTGGTCTTTGTTTGTTGTTGATTTGTTCATTCATTATGACTGTGGGTTGGACATGACATGAACTGGAGAATTTTTCGGACAGGCAAACTGTCAAATTCTGTAAGAAAAATCTTCATTAATTTCTTTTTTGGTCCTTAAGGACACTCACTGGGCTTATGAACAAGACAATGGGGGGTAGCCTGCCCCCCTTCCCTTAAACCATCCCAACCTTGATGAAGGCAGGATTCAAACCTAGGTCTCTGGTAAAACCACCAAGAGACTAGAGACTTTACCAGTAGGCTAGCAGCACCTTCTACATCTTCATTAAATTCTTTTCCTTAATGAAAATTCACTTTTGGATATCTCATGGTTATGAATTGTAACTCTCCCTCATTTTGTTTTCTAGTTTTACTGAACTTATGCTCTACAAACATAGCCATCATCCTGTTAAAGAGAAGCAAAAAAAAAAAAAAAAAAAAAAAAAAAAAAGGAGAGAGAGAGAGAGAGTAATCAATTCCTGAAGTTCTGTCACTAACATGTTTCGAAAACTATAATTCTCTTTCAAATGAATTTAATTTACAGTAACTAACAATGTTGCTTCAATCAACAAGCTAATTACCAGTACTCACTATTAAATTTATGGAAACTCAAATAATATCAAAGATCTATTCTTTTTCCAGTAATAAAATCAAAGAACAGAGCAAAGTTTACATGGCTGAAGCCATTACTTTATGCTTTTCCTGATACAGACTTTGGGAGGAACAAAGTCAAATTACATTCTCTAATTTGATTAATTCTAATCAACATTAAATACAAATTTAAAAGTAATACTAAGATGATCATCAAATATGCATCTAATTGAAACAATTTCAGCAAATAAGACAATCAAGAGCTAACCGGCTAACCCAGTATTCATTTAAGAATTTTCATAATTTTTGAAGCTTTTAATCATGTTGGTTCTTTCAATCTCCATTCCCAAATAGAAAAAAAAAAAAAAAAAAAAAAAAAAGGAAAAAGGAGCAAAAGAAAAGAAAAATTTCAAATGGGTTTCGTTTCTTTCATTTGTTTTAAAAGGAACACACAACAAGTTCAAGAAATTCACCCTGAAAAAAAAAAATTTTATTGTTTCAACTTTCAACAGAAAAAAAATTTCAGAATACATGGAAGTGAAGAGGGATAAAGAAAATCAAAAGGAAAATAAACGAAATGATAAGGAAAAGGACAGTGATATTGGGAATTAGTGAGAATGTAGAGAAGATACCTGGAACCGTGTAAAATTTGCGAATTTGGGGGGGAGAGAGACAAAACGCATTCGCAGCAGTTATCGAGTAGGATGGCTTCATGCTTGCTTGTTGGAAAGATCTTTTATATAATTTTTAAAATTTTAAATATATTAAAAAAAAAATTACAGTTTGATCCTTCAACTTCTATTGATTTACGCATTGCACCATCTATAATTTTATTTTGAACATATTGACCCTTATATTTTTAATTTATATTAATTTTTACCCATATATGAGTCAATCATTTGATTATTCTACAAAAAATAGTGTTAAACTTGTCATTTTTGTATGCAACTTTTCTCCCATACTCCTAATTACAAGTATACTAGTTAAGGTTTTACTCAATAAGATTGCAAACAAGTCGAGCCGAGCCAAGCCAAGCCAAGCTTTAAGGTGTAACTTGGCTTGGTCAAAAACTTCATCAATTAAGTTCAAGCCAAGGTCCAATCAAGGCTAATTAAGCTGAGTTTTGATTTGTTTGAGCTCAACTCGCTTATTATCGAGTTTGTTTGTGAGCCATTTACAAATAGTTTGATTTATTTGTAGTCTCAAATTACAAGAAAAGAAAATTAAAAATTAATACAAAAAAGTCTAAAAAAATGTTTTCTATATATTGGGCCTATACTAGAAAAAAAAAGAAGAGGAAGCCCAACCAAGAGGAATATATATATATATTGTGTTTATAGAAAAATGTTTTCTATAAATTGAGAAATTATTTTTATTTTTATTTATTTATTTATTTTTTTAAAACTCAAACTATCCTTACCTATCTTTACCTCAAATTCTCTCTTAATACTAATAAATGAGTATCGACGAGCTTTTATAAACTTGATCGAAAAAAGTCCATTCAAATTCATGGGTTGTAAATCTATCTTATTAACAGTATATAATTATCAACATGTTGATATGGAGTGTCCTTGTGACCTTCATTCCTTAATTTTCTTCTCCCATTCATTCTCTTATCTTTTTCATTTTAATCCACTTTAGAATAACATGACACTATAACATTGGTCCAACTAATTAATTCAAATTCAAAATTTCATGATTCTCTATTTGTTACATTGACCCATCTAACTTTTCTTTCCCTCTATAATTATTATTATTATTATTTTTTTAAATTATGGATTCTACCTAATTTTTCCTCTCACTATCTTCCCCCCTCTCTTATTTTGATTTATTTTTTCTATTTTTATTTAAAAAATTAATTCCACTTGACTTTCTCCTTTTTCGATAGTATTTTTATTTTTATTTTTATTTTTTAAATAATATGTTCCACTTGACTTTCTCACATCTCTCTGAACATTTTGATCAAATCTCATATATCAAAATTTATTATATGAGACCTTATTTATAAATCATGTGCATTGCGCAAGTTTGCATTTGTACGCATATACAATAATGATCTAGTCCACATATGTCAATATAAGCTTATGTTCACATGAAGTCCATAGATTATGGTGTCTTATATATTTTGAAAAACTGACCAGTGGATTAGATACTATACTTATACATGTCATGTATATCAAAAATTCAAAAATCACAGCGATCCAGCTGTCGGTTTCTCAGAAATGTTACTGAGAAAAATTATGACAGTTTTCAATGGTCACAGTTTTTCATAGCTATATGTTGAAATTCTGGCATTGGATCACCATGATTTTTGGCATGCACGACATCCAAACTAGTGAATATGGATATCATAAGCCTATTATCGCTAAGATTTGGATCCAAACTAGTGAATATCGATAGATAAGATCACACGCAAATTCGTCCAATGAATAATCAAGATGCCAAGGTGCAATTCCAAATCTTCTGCTCTATCCTTACCTTTAAATCCTAATTAGCTGGCCCACATATATACTTTAAAGTAATATATTTTGCAGGTGCATTAGGAATTATATAAGAAAAAAAATATTAATCTCATCAACATAAAAATATTGGTCTCATTATCACTTTTATCTTGTTTTATATTATATTAGTATCCATGCATATATTTTGTTTATCTATGTGATAGGTAATGTGAACATGTTATGTCAATAATAACGTATCATTTTACCACATCAAGCAATCATTAGAAAATAATAAAAGTGAGAGTGATAAATGTAATAATAATTATAAAACTTATGTTGGTAAATGATTTTTACATGAAAATAAATGTCAATTAAGGACATTAAATAATGGTGGTTGGTAGGTAGGCTAATTAAGAGGGTCCTAAGTCCCCAAGATCCACCAAACTTTCTCTGACCTTGACCTTAAACCAGTACGCAGTAATTTATAATTATACCCTCACCGTCAATCCTTTATTAGTCAAAGCCCCACTTAAAAAAATGTTGGGGGAGGCATCTGCAATTTGTTAAACTCCTCAGGGTAGCTAACTGCAATTTATTCTTTTACTTGATGGAGAATTACAAATTGCCTTCTTAAAGTTTTGAAGAATAAACGTACATATGGAAATTGCAAATGATCAGATCCTTCCTTATTTATTTATTTAACTAAAGTATTTTTTATTTTATTTTAAAAATAAATCTTTTATGATCTAGACAGCAAACGAAGACTTAGCCTAAGTCAGCAAACACTTAAATGGCTGTTAAATTACTCAAGTAGCCTAAGTCATCACTCAAATGGCTAAGATCTAACGGTTACTTGAGTATTTGCTGACTTAGGCCAAGCAAATGCTTACTTGATCATTCCACAAGCCTAAATAGGTACCCTTTAAGTTTTTCAATGAAATAGAAATATTTCATAAGTAACTTTTCACACTAATTACTAGTTAATAAAAATAAATTAAAAAGAAAAATGCTTTATGTCCTAAAAAATTTGACCTACAAGTAAATCTCAAATGATGAGGCTGAAGATCGTAACTCTTTTTTTTAGCAAATTCTTTATTGATAATAAATAAGGGTCAGGTTTTATTTGGGATGTTTTTTTGGAATATATAGCATTACTGATTAAAAAAATAAATAATTGGTGATTAATTCTAATTTGGGGCATCATGCATAAGATCCTCTTAATTTTTCCTCCATGCCAAAAGTTCTTTGACCTATATTTTGCTACATACGGTCTTAAAATTTTGTTTAAAAGACAGATTAATTCCATTAACAGATTTTTATTTCTAATTAGAGAGAGAGAGATAATGAAGAAAAAGACATCTGCAACATGCTGAGATGAGTTTCATGGCGGGAGGGATGACGTGAAATAGTAGGGGATAAAACCAAGGTTCAATGAACCTAGACACCTGTTATCAACAAAGAAAAAGAAAAGGTTAGATTTTATTTTCAATTTAATCTTTTTTATTTATTTTTATAAAATAGTTCCTTGTGTTTTAATATTTATTTACTTAATTTATAAAACTTGCCTAATATTTTTAATTATAAATTTGAAACTCCCATTGGTCTTACGCCCCATGTCTTAAAGCTTACACTCCGCCCTACAAGATGAAAAATGCCTCGCTCTATGCCTCCGTCTCTAAAAACTTTGCTTGATTTACGTTTTGCTGCATAATGTCCTAATTATTTTTATATATATTTTTTTTGAATTTTTTGAAAGACGATTGTCCCTTTTCTTTCTATTTATAACTCATCGCTCTCAATTATCTCTTTATGGATTTCTCTTTTTAAAAATGTATTGTAGCTCTATCTCTATGCCCAACTATTATAAAATGGGAGTTGCAAGTGATAGCCATGGTAATGGGGATGTTGTCGTGGGCTACCAAGGGTCTGGAACATTTAGCTTGTGTGGCATGAATAAGGATAATCTAATGGTGTGCAAACCCTCCAAACCTGATTAAGCCAACATCAGAATATTGCCGGGCTCTTACTAAGGTCCTTTGTTATTATAGAGCATCAATCTTTTGTTTCATTTAAGGTCTTGTAAGTCATCAATATAGAAGATAATAACAAACCAATTATCAAGTATAAAAGGCCGTATGATTTAATAAAAATAATGTCTCTCTCTCTCTCTCTACATAGTAATTTTTTTTTTTATATTAAAGTTCACTGTGTCAAGGGAAGTTCACTGCCTAACTAGTTTTTATTTCCTTTTTTTTTTTGGTGTGTTGTTTGTGTTGTGGAGAATTGACGATTAAATAAATGGTTAGGGCAATTGAAATGGCAATTACAGTGAGCCTCTCTCTAAATTTGTGGCGAAAACAATACCGTGCTTTGTTTTGACATAGTGAACTTTGTCTTCTGGTGTAGTAAACTTTGACCACTGGTACAATACACTTTGCAATCTGACAAAGTATTCCAGCAAAATTTGATAAAGAAGGGAAGATGGTGATATAATTAAGGGGAAAATACATTTTGCACCCCTGTACTTTAGTCCAAAAACACTTTGCACCCCTGCACTTTAAAAGTGAACAATCAACTCCCTATACTTTCAAACTTTTGCAGTTTGCACCCTTCTGTTAGTAAGCC
The DNA here is from genome assembly GCA_017140935.1 of Hamamelis virginiana. Taxonomy (NCBI): domain Eukaryota; kingdom Viridiplantae; phylum Streptophyta; class Magnoliopsida; order Saxifragales; family Hamamelidaceae; genus Hamamelis; species Hamamelis virginiana. The sequence continues at coordinate 599,927 of JAESVK010000789.1, read as the reverse complement.
GTCCATATATTTAACGGAAAAGTTGTCAGGTGACTTTTTTTTGCATGTGAATTGACTTAAATGCCCTTATTTTAATTTAATACAATAAATGAACAAGTGGGTGAAGTATTTAGGTTTGACCCGACCCAAAAGTTTCCACCCTTAGCAGCCGAAACCCCATTTTAGGGCCATCTCATCCATGAGACTAGGAGGGAGCTATCCTTTTTCCCCAACTCTAGCGACCCCAACTCCGCGACTCTATACGATCTGAAGATTTGGCTCACCCCATCTCCAGCAACTCACCCACTTCTTGCCACCATGCTGCTGCGTAAGATTTGAGGGTGACTTTCTGCTTACATCCATCATAGTGTATGTTCACTCTGCGAATACAAGTCTGTTGATGAAAATAAAGAAAAACAGAGCTAACAACAACCAGAACATATATAAGGAAAAAAACACATCCCACCTTTGCAATGTTTATTTAGAAAATGAAAAAGGCTGGCTTGAAAGACAAGAAGAATGTATATAAGAGAGAAAGACCTGGATCTTGAGGAGCTTAAAGTCTTCATCTTTAGTCACTTTTTAACGGTTTGAGCCGACCCATGAGATTGGTCCCTTCTTGTGTTTTTAATAGCCACACTATTTGAAACCCCATAAGGGCCATATTTGAAACCCCATCATCAAATGAAAACTCCATTGATTTCAATGGAATTTCTACAAAAAAGAAAAGGAAAAAAAAAAGAAAAGGAAATAATTTTATTAAGGTTGGAAGGTAGATCTAGCTGTATTGAACATGTAAGGAATGTTAAAGGCGTTCTCTGCATCAACATGGCCTTTCTTGAACTCTTCAACAGTCCCATTAATTTTAATTAAACTCCAAAAATTAGAAGGAAAATTTTAAACTAAAAAAAAAAAATCTAAGCCTTTGTTTGGATCTTAGAAAGCTGGAAAAGAAAAAAGAATCAATTTCTAAACAATTTTCTCCAATTTTTTCATTTCCTTTCCCATCCGAGTTCCAAACACATACAGCATAAAAAATCAGAATTTATAACGAAAAATCATTTGAAAAATGCATCCTTATATATAAATATATAGATAAAGGATGAAATTTAAGGGAATTTTTGGAAGAATGCTCTCCTTTACCTGGCATCTAGATAACGGTGACCTGAACGGATGAGGTGATTTATATTTATATATAAGAATGCTCTCCTTATATATAAATATATCAATTCTGGGTTTGAAATCCGGTGGTCGTTTGCTTGATTTGCCGGAGAATACCGGCTGAAGATGGAAACGTGGGCTGACGATGCTACCTGCCTGCTCACTCGATTCCCATGGGGTTTCAAATAGATATTTACCGGAGAAGGGACCAATCTCGGCAAAATCAGTGGGATATTTACTGTTTTGGGTTTTTTTAGCTAGACCGTTTGGGTTGTTTTGACCCGAGTCCCCAATCCAAAATTAATTATTTTATTAGGATGGGTATAATAGTAAATTGCCCTCATTATTAAACACCGTAAGTCCCTCTGCCAAATTTTGAAAGTTCAGGGAGTCATTTGTTCACTTTTGAAGTACAGGGGTGCAAAGTATTTTCGGCCTTTAGTACAGGGGTGCAAAGTGTATTTTCCCCTATAATTAATATTGATTTAGGGAGAGAAAGAGAGGAGTGTGATGGTTGAGGGTGGCTGTTTCTAATATTTGGAGAAAGAGGGGTAATTTTGTCCAATCAAGGAATTTTGGCATGATTTTTTTTTTTTTTTGAAAGACTTTAAAAGCCATAATTCTCATATCTTGGACCTATGGCCAAATCCCCTTAAATGAATACCTTCTTTCATTGCATACTCTCTTAGGCCTCTTGAAATTTTTTTATTATGGGAAACACTATATGTTTACTAACACAAGCTACTCTAAATTAAACTTCAATTCATCTCTATTATGATGATTTGATTCACAATCAGATCCACATAAGCTATTTTATGATGATGTCAGCTCATAGTCTAAAAGCCTATCAACATTTGTAATCTCCTCTCTTAACTGTTCAGCTAGCTTTGCATCATTAATTCAACTCTTTTTGCCTCTTCATCTTATTTACTTTTTATTTTGGTAATAAAGAATTCATTTTAATGAACACATCTTGTCTTTTTTTGGGTGGAACCTTTCTTACTTTAGGGTCTGTTTGGATTTTTTTTTTTTATCTATATTGTAATGCATGCATGTGACTTTCCTTCCATTAATTTTGATAAAAAGCTTTGCCATTTGTGTAGAGACAGACAATGTTCATGTTTTCCAGATCCAGAGACACTAAATCCAGTGCACATATTCTATTTATTTTTATAAATCAATATATTTTATATTTTTATTAAAGATATTATAATTATTATATTAAATATTGAATTGGATTAATCCAATTTGCATTAAATTATATTCCATTTTGAATTGATTATTATTAATATATATGCTTTAATTTATCAATTTTTTTTTCAAATTTGGTAACACTGAAAACTTAAAATACAATAATTCCAACAAAAAGTTAGTCTGTAATTTTAAAATATTCCTAACTTAGTTTCTAATGGAAAACACAGTTTTTCATTCTGATTTTTGTAAAAAAATCAACTGTTGGATCATCATGATTTATAACTAACATAACGTTCATAAGAGGAGTGTCTAATCCAAATGACCAGTTTCTCAAAATATGATATGCAACTCGCAATATAGAAACTGTATGTGTTTCTTTTATTTTATTTATTTTTGTTCTTCGAAATGTCACAATTTTGCATTCATGATACGTATAAGTGGAGCATCAAATCCAACTATTGGTTTCTCAAAATAGATGTCCCAAGTTGGTCAGATGCACTAGGGAGGATTTTAACTCATTTGTTTTTAAATATGAATAAGCTAGCTAGTTACTTAAGGTTCTTACTCATTCTTTGCAAAACCTCTAGTATGGGAAAAGTATTTGAGAATCCGACCGTTGGATTAGATATTCCACGTATACACATTAAGCATGCAAAAAATCATGTAGATCCGACGGTTGGATTTTGAGAAAATAGCTAAATTATATTTTTAAGAAGATCCGTCCCTGCATTACATGTTAATCTAATGGCCCTAAAAAAAGACGTGGCAAAAGTTTCTCCGGCGAATATTAGTTTAAGCTCGATCTCTTTTTTTCTCATTCTTTCTGTCTCTCAATTTATGTATATGCACTATTTTTGTGTTTTTGTTTTGGTGTTCAGAATATTTAGTTTCTAATTTTATTTGTTTGAATTTAAATAAATAAATATCAGACACCGACATATATCAACAAAGAGTGAAAGAAATATATATAGGAGTTTATTTCCCTTATATAATGTTTACTTCTTTGTTTTGTAGTAGTAGAATAACTTGGGTTCTTTTTATAGTTAACGTAAGCTTTTTCGAACATACATGCTAAAAAACCTACTTAATTACGAAATGACTTATAGGTTCTTTAAATGTATTGGATTTTAGGATATTGCAATACATTACAAAATGGATAGATCTTGGATATCCATGGATAGGAGATCACAAAAATATGATGACGGGGTTGAAGACTTTTTGAGATTCGCAATACTGCATGCGAAAGGCATGAGTCATATGATGTCCATGTACATTATATGTTAATCGTAAGTGTTTACCTTCTGAAGATGTAAGGGATCATTTATTTAGGGTTTCCTAAACCAAAATCCAGCCACCATGTCACATTCAATTAGAGTTTTGTAAGAACCCTAAATGACCATTGTTAACAAATTAACAAACCTCCATTAATATGCAAATTTAAACAAATTTAAATCAAGCTATTTGCAAGTATCAAGATTCAATTTTAAAACGATTTTAAAATAATCAAAAACATGCAAATATGTTCTAGGGTTTGTAAACCCTAGTAGCCGAATCCTAGAGGGAGGAATTCCCTCATGGCCGTGAACCGTATTAGGGTTTCCTAAAACCCTAATCACCATTAAACCCAATTTTCTAAAATCAAGCTTTTTGTTCTTATTTCACAAATCAAGAACTTCATCCATTCAATCCTAGGGTTTCTAAAACTTCAAGATTCAACCATGAATGTTTATGAATGAATTTCTAAAACCCAAAACATAAAACAAAATATTAAAGAACCAAATAGGGTTCAAGAACCCTATGTGGCCGAATGGAGAGAGGGAAGAGAGAGAGAGGCCGTACACTTGGTATGGGGTTTTGATCATACCCCAAGCCACTAGACAATAGGGGATGAAACCCCAAAAATCAAAACACAAAGGGGAAAATCCTCGTCCGAATTCAAGAGAGAGAGGAGAGAGAGAAATCTCAAACTAATTTTGGGTTTTCATCAAACCCTTAAACTTAAATCACCAAAGGGGTAAAACCTAATGAGGCCGAACCTCATAGGGATGAATCCCACTATGGCCGAAACCTCCTAGGGTTAAGAACAAATCCTAACATGCCATTTTATCAAAACAAGAAGAAAAACACATGAAGTTCATAAAGAACCTCTCATGGCTGAATGCTATAGGGGTGTTTAAACCCTTGATTTTTGATTTCAATTTATTAATCCATATATGCCATCATCAAACTCATGATCATGCTTAATATGGCTCTGATACCACTGAAAGGAAATCGATGGAACGGATTCGCAGTGGAAAACTTGTAACAAATTTTTTTACAATGGTTGAATCCTCTATCAAAATCCAGTAGGATTTCGATTAAGCATCGGATCATGAATTAACAAAGTAAGAACATAAATAAACAAATTAAACACATACTTACTTCAACCTCTTTTGTTTTTGTGATTGTCGAATCGTAGCTTCAAACGGATGAAGCCTCCAAAAGTATCCACACGAACACAAGACCTTTTGAATCCTTGCAACTCTAAGACACTCGAGAAAGAGGCAATCTTGAGAGGGTGAGGATGAGAGCACGATTTGGGAGAGAGAAGGGAAGCTCACGGCCCTAGGGTTTCTCTCTTCCTTTTGTGGCTTTCTCTATTGTGGAGGCTAGGTTACTTATTGCTAGCTTGACTTTACACCTCCTTATATAGAAAATATTTCCTTTATTTGTTATTTGATCCCTCCCTTATTAACTATTAATAATAAGGATCAAATTAACAATAAATAAGAATATAGTCCTCTCATTAATTCAAAAAAACTCTCTTATGCCCTATTGTGTGTGACCCTTTGGGTTTACCCCAACCTAGCAGTGGATAGAGACATCTCAATGTCTCATAAAATAGAAACTTTCTATTTCAAGGTTTAATTGGAACGATTACAATGATGCCCTCATTGAAAACACTTTACTGATAGGATTTCACTGGTCATGAGTGACATAAAGCAATATATCATGACGTGCCCTAGGTTTGGGTGAATAGTAGAACTATGTGAACCCTTTTTGTTACTTAATCATTCATCCCCTAATGTCTCTGTTAAGATAATCATGGTATGGATATAAGTCAAAACTCTTATCTTAACAACTTGTCATATGTTCTTCAAAGTATAATCTCAGTAAGATGAACCTGATAAAACATTTTCACAGTTCACCTTTCACTCTGGCCAGAGATTTAAACTGAGAGTTATCTTTGAGAACTGTCCCTGACATTCTCTCTCATAATAATGAGAGTGATGATTCCTTATTGACCACTCATATATCTTCATGCATAACTTATTAGAGCCAATGAGTATCGATTATATCCTTAGGGTTAAGGCTGTACAAGATACTATCAAAGCCTAACAACTAAAGCACAAGACAACTATGGTGTCTCAGATCTAAGGACTACCAAACAAATGGACGTAACAAAAGAATATTCCTTTGACTAAATCTCCATAGGAATATTCTAGCAGATCAAGTTCAGTGTACATGTTCTCTAACATGAACCCACAGATTAACCTAAGTGTCATTACACTGATAGGAAAGACTACCTATACTCCCAATGGAGTTAGTTTAAATCTGTGCTACTCTTGATGGTTTATAAAATGTCATCTTTAATAAACCTATGAGTAGGAACACTTTTTAGAATAAATGTGTATGAGAAATATAAGTCTCCCGATCTCAATTACCTAAGATATATATTTATCTTATCATTTATTCATGGACATTATCATATATATAATTAAATATATATATGACAAGTAAATATATAATTAAATATAATTAAATATATATATAATTAAATATATATACGACAAGTAATACCTTCTAATTAATATAATATGAAATAGACATGCTTTTTATGATTGGTTTTAGGGCATATCTCTAACAATCTCCCACTTGCACTAAAGCCAATCACCATAGTATCGTATACTAGTCTTCGTAAGGCAAGACTTCTAACACTCACAAGGTGTTATGGCAAAGAAGATTCTATGCAAACATACTTTGCATATTATTATTTTCAATAATAGTATTTAAACTAAAATTCTACTGCCAACTCAGATGTTCTAGTAAATGAGACCTATGTTCTCGAAAGAGAATAGTATGTACTAGACATTCCTTTAGGAAATTTGTAAATGTTATTCCAAATTTCTTTATATAAGTATCTCATTCGTAAACTCTTTTAAGAAGATACATGTTTCTATTCAGAATCACTATTTTGAATTAATAATCAATATATGCTAACAACTTACTTGTAGCATTTATGATATTGATTCGAGTACATAATTTATTATTTATATGAGTCTCATATTTCTCAAATATCTTGCTCATATATATAATTCCCACAAAATCTAATTTTAAGGGATTTGAATTCATATAACGTTTATAGAATTCATATTACTACTTTAGTATTTTAAAGTATGTACATTATAAAGAATGATAAGAATAATTTGATGACATTATGCTCTCACTAGCCCTTTTAAAACAAGGTAGTTTATGCATTAATCGTTTTAATAACATAAATTTCATTTTCTATGTTTTAATAAGGCATGGTTCCTAACCATTGTGAAAGCGTTGTTTTTCTAATAACTCTTTATTTAAGAAAACTTGCTTTTAAAGTTTATTTGAAATATCTCATAATCCAAATAATCTTTTGATTTATATTGTTTGACATATTTAAGATCCATTAGTGATATGAATAATTCAAACTAAAATAAGGTATATACATCTTATGTATTATCCCTTTTTAATCTCCTTATTAAATAAGGTGATTGGTTTATTAATACGAACCTATATAGTTGAATTATCATATCCATTTATTCATTTTATTTTATAAAGAATAAATAACTTTAAATCAACTACCAAACATAATCTAAAATATCGAATATTATAGATAAATTGTTCTAAATAAACAAAGTACTCAAAACCAAATAAAACTTAAAAAATGAAGTATTTATTACAACTGGAAATAAAATAAAAGTTCTTTATAGTCTAAATAAAGCGATCAAGAATCAAGCTAAAATGTCGAAGACAGCAACTCTTGATCCTTTCCAAACATAGTAAGCCGATCTTTGCTCGACTTTTTGCTTCCCTTTGTCTTTCACATACAATCGCATTGTATAAGAAAAAACATAGTTAGGTATCGCATACCAAAAAGAAAAACAATACTAATTCTCAATTAGTAAATGAATAAAACACAAGACGTACCATTAAAAGACCTAGTCTTCAAAGAAGCTAGGTACTCTTTGCAATTTCTTTTCCAGTGACCAGTCTTGTCGCAGTGGAAACACTTTCCTTTTGTATCCTTCTTATTTACTCCTCCTTTTGGCTTAAAATTGGACTTCTTCTTCTTCTTTCCCCTACATTTAGGCTTGGTTTTAGAAGTTGATGCCCCATCGATAGCCAAAACACCTCATTTAGAATCTTTTTTCAAGGTCTCCTCAGCATTTATCAATATATTCATCAAATCAGTTAAAGTAACTTTATCATTCACATTAGACATGTGAAAATTTACGACGAATTGTTTGAACGTTGAAAGAAGTGAATGAAGCAGAATATCAGTACTCATTTTTGAAGTGATCTCGACACCTAGATCATGAAGAGCGTGGATGTTCCGAATCATCTTGAGGCAGTGCTCATTAAATGATGTCCCTTCTACCATCTTAGTTGAGAAGAGTTTACCAACAATATTATACCTTATAATGCTGCTTTGTGACTCATATAACTCCTTAAGATTCACGAGGATAGCATATGTAGGGGTGGCAAAATGCGACACGACCCGAGAACACGACACGGACCGAACACGAAGATAGCGGGTTTGGGTTACCCCTAATCGTGTTCGGGTCAGAATCGGGTCGACCTGCTTAACCCGTGTAGTTAAGCGTGTCGGTTTCGCATCAACTTGTGTAACCTGAAATTGACCTGCTGTGACCCGCCTAATATACGGGTCATTTTCGTGTCGACACGACCCATTTAACCCGATTTGACCCGTGTAACTCTTTTTCCTATTTAAACCCATTTAAAAAATAATTCAAGCATCGTTTCCCGCAATTTGCAGCATGAAATGACTTCATGTCTTCATCACTTCACTTCATGCAGACACCTACTCAGCTACTCCACAGTCCACACGCAACCCTCACCCAAAGGCCAAAGTCCAAAGACTCCAAACCAACTCTTCATACTTAATCTCCCAATTTTTAGGTTTCGTACTTTCCTCCACATTCATGTGAGACAGCAACACAGGTCAATGGTTTTGGGCTTTTGGCATCCGATGAGAGACCATAAGGTGTGACTGAGAGCTTGAATTCACGTTGTGGACGACCACGACACAACCAGCCATGTATACAGGTTCCTTTCTCTCTCTCTCTCCACGCATTCCTCCTCTCTTCCTTTCCTTCTCTCACCTGCTCGTCTCTCTTCCTCTTCTTCTCTCCGCCATCAGCCATTGCAAAGGCCCTGATGAAGTGGTGATGCACTGACTCTCCTCCAGTCCTCCTCTCATTTTCTCTAATCATTCGAAAAATCTATTTTTTTTTTCTCAAATAATTTGTATTAAGTTTGAATATATTGAATAAAGTTTCTGATTTGAATTATTGTTGATGCCTATAATGGTGTTTATGTGTGAATTATGCTGAGATGGAGGGGTTGATTTTGGGGCTTTTTGTTCAAGAAACATCAACCAAAAATTAGGGCTTTTTCTTCATGTTAGGCACATTAATTTTCCATGTTAATTTATACCATGTAGAAATTTTATCTCATGAAACATTTAGTAGTGACTCATAGTCTACTGTGATTATTATTTGTATTCTCATAATATCCCCTGGAAACTGAAATGCCCTGCTGCTGTGTTTTATTTTTATTTATTTAATTTTTGTTTATTATCATGTGGTATATGCTTCAAAAGATTTGAAAACTTCGATTAGATAATTTGAATCTTTAGACTGTTTTGAACTGTTAAAATAAAATTAAACCTAAGTTTGAGTAACTTATCTTTGCATAGTGGATCTTCTATGCTATATTCATATTGAATAATATCACTTGCACAACTGATTGGCATTACTATGATTTCAAGCCTATTATCGGAACGTGTAGATTATGAATGCTTTTTCATGATTTTTTTATGACTGGTTTATAATGTGATCACTGATCAGTTTTGAAGGATTTATATATGGTTAGTATCTACTATTGAGTTTTGTATGAAGCTACTGTTGGGCTCATTTGAATAAAAGCTGCCCAAAAAAAGAAAAAAAAAAGGTTGAGAAAAAATGAAAAAAAAAAAGAATGAAAAGCTCACAAAAAAGAAAAGAAAGTAAAAGACAAAGTCTTATATGAAACTAATTGGTTTGGATTCAAATTTTCGAATGTCTTGAAACGATTTCTTTTTCTTTCCTTTTTTCCATTTACATAGTAACACAAAGAATTATACCAAAGAAACCTGATTGGTCGATCATATCAGTGCATTTTTTGGAAGTTGTATCATTTAGACAGTGTTTGATTTCTATGATTCATTATGTTCTTGACTGGTGAACTGGTATGGGGTTTGTCGATGTTTCTTCAATAATACTGATGTGTAGAAGGGTGAGTTTGTCTTCACTTTGGACGGTTTGGGCCTTTCCGTTTTCCTTCTCTCGTTATCCTTTCTTTTAATGATAATTGAATATGATTGGGATGAAGAATATGAAAAATTCTAAGATACCTGAACCACCATAATCAGTTTATCTCATTTTTAATGTTAGTTCTATTGATTGGTGTTTGCAATATTTTCCATTTTCGGAATGCAGTGTCTGGTATACTTGTAAGTGTAGTTTAATTTTTTAAAACCATTTGTTGTTCAGGTTTATATATTTTCATTTGTTTTGGAAGCAGTTGTGTTCTTAGTTATCTATTTTTTGCTCAACACATGTGATTGTACCACAATCATATCTTCAACTATGGTATTACTGTGTTTTCTTATATAAATAAATTGTATAATAAATATCGTTTTTCATAAAATCTGTACAAATGGGTTAAATTCTCTGTTTCAAGAAATCTGTGCAGATTGAACGAATGGAAGTCGCCTACGAAGCCTTGATGATCATCTTGAATTAATAAAGCATTCAGAAAAGGTCCATAGCAGACTATTGAAGTACAAAGAATCATGCGGAGAATCTCTGCATTTTACAAAGCAAAGTGCCACGTATCTATCGATAGCCAGGATGCGCTATCGATAGTGCCTCTATCGATAGCGCATCTTCGCTATCGATAGACATAGTCGGCTGCGGGCTTCCATTGATATTTTGAGATATTTTCGAGGGCATTTGCGTCTTTTTCACTTTCCTTCTATATATACACGTGTAACGACGACTTTAAGAGGGTTCAAGACTTTTGCTCTGAATCATTACTCTGTTATTTTAATAGACTTCAAGTTACAGTTTAATTTTGCATTTCATTCGGCAGTTTACTTTTTCAGCAAATTCCAATTTCTGCAATTTTTCTTTTAATGCATGGCTCAATTCTCACTTGAGGATTGTTCTTTAAATATACAGTCTTTACTTTCAGTACTTTACTTTTCTGCAATTTTCCCTTTTTATGCATGGCTCAATTCTCACTTGAGAATTGTTCTTTACTTTTAATGTCTTTTTCTTTATTTACTTAAGTCTTTTCTTTATTTATTTTCGCCATTTTCTTTATTTATTTCAGTCACTTTTACTTTATTTCTTCAGTCATTTACTTACCGCTTTTATTTTACTTTTTCCATCCCGTGAACCCTTAGAGCTTGTCATGGATAAAGGATATTCTCCTCCATTGATGTGTAGCTAATACTCCAAGCTTGGGTGAGGATGAAGTTGGATTCGTTATACAATCCTATTTTATAAACATCCCTCTATTTGTATTATGTGATTGCATAGTTGTGAAGGTTTTACCGCACACTATCGCTAAATAGAATATCATATAATTGTATATCTGTGATTGCAATTATATAATTATGCAATGGTGCTTATTGGTATGAATACAACCCAGCATGCTTTATCCCCATTAAGGTGGATAGCGATATTCCATTCTTTTCAAGGATAAACTTGCCAGTCTTGTATTCATAATCTTTTTGGGACTTCCTTCTTGTAGTTGGAAGAACCACCATACATAATTACTATATTGAGGATTTTATAATATAAATCGTATAATTGATATTCAATGGGCTTCTCACCCATGTTTCGCTCATTCCACCAAATTAATCGCGTTTTTAATCAGCTTTATTAAAATACTGCATTTTCGCTTCGACCCAATCGGAGCAACTTCCACCATCAAACTTAAATTGACAATATTCTTTCAACTTAATTAATTCTAAAAGGTCTTTTATTATAAACCTGCATTTCCCAGTGGTTCGACACCCGTGCTCACTAGTCGCAATCTAATTGAGATTAACAGTCACGCGGTTTTATAAATATATTAATCTTGATCACTAACAAGGAATAATCTCCCTTGTTCTCTGAGTCGATCAGATTTTGGCGCCGTTGCCGAGGACTACGGTTTATTTAAAAAGAATATTTGGATTTAATTTAAGTCGTAAATATTAATACTGTTAATATTACTTAATATATATTCTTTTATACTGTTAATATCTATATATTATAATTATTATTTATTATTTTCACTACAGGTGGCTGAAATCAGGAATTGGGAGCTTCACTCCCGCGCGCTTAAAATAACAAATTAAAAGCTAAATATTAACTGCTCACTATTTGTTTATTGAATTCCTTGATTATCTGTGGAGACCACATTATATGCGGGGTAGAAGGTCGTTGTCCTTTAAAGTAATTCCTTTAGACTCTGAATTAGAAAGAACTCTGAGAGCTGCTAAAGCCTCTCAAAGTCAGTCCAGTGAGTCAGTACCTTTGCATCATTTAGATATGGCTGAATCATCTGCACACACTGTCATGTTACCTGCAGATAATATTCAAGCGCCTCAAGGTCTTAAAACTCTTAGGGATCACTTCATGCCCAATAGTTTTAATCCACCCTCCTGTATCCAAATCCCGCACATTGAGAATCTCATCTATGAGATTAAGCATGCTACCATTCAGATGCTTCCTACGTTTTATGGGTTAGATAGAGAAAACCCATATGACCATTTGCAGGAATTTTTAGGGATATGTTCGACTATTCGAATTCAGGGTTTCCATCCAGAATCCCTGAAATTGTTTTTATTCCCGTTTTCCTTAAAAGATAAGGCCTGGCTTTGTACTCTCCAAACCCCTGTCCCTATCACTACTTGGGAACAGCTTCAGAAATTATTCCTGTCTAGATTTTACTCTGTTGGTAAAACTCACCAAATGCGATGAGGTATAACAAACTTCGTCCAACATGAACAGGAATCTTTTCATGAAGCCTGGGAAAGAATGAAAGAACTTCTTAGGTTATGCCCCCATCATGATGTACCTAAGTGGCAAATTATAGAATCGTTTGTTAGAGGTTTAACTGAGGGTGACACGCAGACTGTGAAATCTGCATGTGGGGGAGCTATTTTAAGTAAAGGTGAGGATGAGATGTAGGCGTTATTTGAAGCATTGAGTGAGGATTCTTTCCACATGGCCTCGATGTCTTTAGGTAACCGTGATGATGCATTAGTGAAGAAAACACCTCCCAAAAAGGGCGGCATTTATGATGTGGATACCCAAGTCTTGGCAAACAAGCAAGTTGAGGCTCTGTCTCAAAAGCTTGACCAGTTAATAGCGGCACAAGGGCAATCTTCAAAAGCCCATGTGAAACCTGTCAACTTGGTGTGCAATATTTGCACTGACCCAGCTCACGAGACCCCATATTGTCCTATGGCAGGCCAGTACCCAGAGTTTGTCCAAGAGCAGGTTAATGCTGCTCAAGGATATGCACCACCTAGGAATGACCCTTATTCCAACACTTATAATCCTGGGTGGAAGACTCACCCAAATTTCCAGTGGTCTAGTCAGCTTAGAGGATCCAATCCTAGTCAGCCTGCGAGACCCACATATAGCAGTAATCTTGCTATTGTTCAACCCTATAGACCACCACTGATGCAACCCCAGTACCCAAATTATGGTGCTCTTCAAGCACCTGCGCCCCAGTATCAGAGTCAAGCTGTGACTCAACCACCCCAACAACCTCATAGAACGCCTGGTTTTGAGGAACAAGTCCTAGCTACCCTGAAAAGTCTAGAGGCTTCTGCACAACTCACTCATTCCCATTCCCAATCTATTTCCAAGTTAGAAACCCAAATGGGTTAACTAGCGGCTTCATTTAGTCGCAGAGAGGAAGGGAAATTCCCGAGTCAGGCTGTTGCCAATCCTAAGGGAGCTTTTATAGCTGAGAGTTCTATTTCTCAGAACCCACCATGTAACGAGGATGTTAAGGCTGTTACAGTCTTGCGAAGTGGGAAAGAGGTAGACAATAGAGTTGGGGAGAAAGAGAGAGAAAAAGAGAGAGAAAAAGAGAAAGAACCTGCAATAGAGAAAGAGTCTGAAGCTTCGAGGGATAACTTCCCCGCTGCATTGGACGATCCGTTGGCATCTTATGTGCCAAAAGCCCCATTCCCATCTGCGCTGATTGTGCCTGAGAGGAGAGCGAAGAAAGGGGCTAGCATGTCAGATATGTTAGAGATATTCAAAAGCGTTCACATTAATTTACCTCTATTAGATGCCATAAAACAGATTCCTTCATATGCTAAATTTTTGAAGGAAATGTGCACACAGCAACACAGGGAGCGCGTTCATCTGTCTAAAACTATAGCTCCTGTTGACATAGCAAGTGCTGTGTGTCAATTCCAAGCTCCAATAAAGAGAAAAGACCCTGGAACGCCAACTATACCTTGCTTCTTAGGAAGTCATTTCATTGATAGAGCGTTAGTCGATTTTGGCGCAAGTGTGAATATTCTTCCATATTCAATTTACGCAAAAATGGAGCTTGGAACACTCCAAACCACACCTGCGATCCTACAATTTGCAGATAGGTCCACTAAGGTACCTAGAGGAATACTGCAGGATGTTTTGGTAAAGATAGATTCTTTTGTGTTTCCTGCAGATTTTATTGTCTTGGATATGGAGCCCGTAGATATTGATAGGCCTCAAATCCCGGTTATAATAGGACGACCTCTTCTGGCAACTGCTAATGCAGTCCTTCACTGTAGGATTGGCATAATGAAGGTGTCTTTTGGAAACATGAAAACAAGGCTGCAGGTTTATAGTGCAGCTAATCAACCTCATAACTTTGAGGATTGTTCTTTTATAGATATCATAGATAAAGTGGTAGAAGAAGCTACACCTTATCTTCTGTCCAAGGACCCGTTAGAAACTTGTCTCAATTACTTTGGGTTCGAGGACCATGACATGGAGCATTCATTCATGGAGGTGAATCTTGTCTTAGATTCTACCTCCTCGGTAGAAAGATTGCCTTGGAGACCTAGGGTTGAGCCACTTCCGTCTATTGCCAGTGTCCCTTCCCCTACGTCTTTTGAGTCTCCACCGCAACTTGAGTTAAAGCCTCTGCCGGCTAATCTCAAGTATGTCTTTTTGGGTAGTAGTGACACCTTGCCTGTCATAATATCATCTTCATTGAATTTAGAACAGGAAGGTAAGCTGTTGTCTATTTTGAAAGAGCACAGAGTAGCCATAGGATGGTCGGTCGTTGATTTAGAGGGTATAGACCCGTCAATCTGCCAGCATCGTATTCACCTAGAGGAAGGTGCTAATCCTTCTAGAGATGCCCAACGTAAGTTAAACCCGAATATGAAAGAGGTAGTTAAAAAGAAGGTTTTAAAGTTATTGGATGCGGGTATCATTTACCCAATTTCTGATAGTGAGTGGGTTTCCCCTACTCAATTGGTTCCTAAGAAGTCTGGGATTACAGTGATAGCAAACAAGGAGGGTATTCTAGTCCCTACAAGAGCTACCACTGGTTGGAGAGTCTGTATAGACTATAGAAAGTTAAATTCCAAGACTAGGAAAGATCACTTCCCTCTGCCTTACATTGACCAAATTTTAGAGAGATTATCTGGGCAGAGTTTCTATTGCTTCCTAGATGGCTATTCAGGGTATAACCAAATAGCGGTTTATCCCGAGGATCAGGAGAAAACAACATTTACCTGTCCATTCAGGACATTTGCATTTAGGCGTATGTCTTTTGGCCTATGTAATGCCCCGAGCACGTTCCAAAGATGTATGACTTCTATCTTTTCTGAAATGATAGGAGAATATTTGGAAGTATTTATGGATGATTTTTCTGTTTTCGGTCATTCTTTTGATGAATGCCTCTCTAATCTCTCAAAAGTACTTAAGAGATGTTGTGAGACAAATCTTGTTCTTAGTTGGGAGAAGAGCCATTTCATGGTTCGTGAGGGCATCGTGCTTGGGCATATCATATCTAGTAGGGGGATAGAGGTCGATAAAGCTAAAGTCGACTTAATTGCAACATTACCTCCTCCCACTACTGTTAGGCAAATCCGGTCCTTCTTTGGTCATGCAGGATTTTACAGGCGTTTTATTAAAGACTTTAGTAAAATAGCAAAACCAATGTGTAATCTGCTTGCTAAAGATGTAGAGTTTGACTTTGATAAAGCCTGTCTAGAGTCCTTCAATAAGTTGTGTTTAATGTTGATCTCGGCACCTATCATGCGAGCTCCCGATTGGTCACTTCCTTTCGAGTTAATGTGTGATGCCTCCGATTATGCTGTGGGGGCAGTGTTGGGTCAGAGGGTAGATAAGGCCCCATGTGTTATATACTATGCAAGCAAAACCTTGAATGAAGCTCAGTTAAATTACACTACGACTGAGAAAGAAATGCTTGCAGTAGTTTTTGCGCTAGATAAATTCCGATCTTATCTTTTGGGATCGAAGACCATTGTGTACTCAGATCATGCCGCCTTGCGGTACCTACTCTCTAAAAAAGAGACGAAGCCTAAACTAATTAGGTGGATTCTCTTATTACAAGAATTCGACTTTGAGATTAGGGATAAAAAGGGATCTGAGAATGTCGTTGCTGACCACCTCTCTAGGATAGTAGTAGAAGAAGAGAGTGACCCCACGCCTATTAGGGATTCTTTCCCTGATGAGCAGCTTTTTACCGTCACTCATTCTACGTTACCTTGGTATGTTCATATAGTGAATTATCATGCCACAGGCCTTGTACCATCTCTTTGGTCGAAACAGGAAAAGGATCGGTTCTTTTCTCAGGTAAAATTCTATTATTGGGAAGATCCTCTCCTGTTTAAGTACTGTGCTGACCAGGTTATACGTAGGTGTATTCCGGAAGGTGAGATGCAAGACGTTTTAAAGTTCTGCCACACTCTAGCATGTGGAGGACACTTTAGCGGGAAAAAGACTTCCGCTAAAGTCTTGCAGTGTGGGTTCTATTGGCCCACTTTATTCAAAGATGCATTGGACTTCTGTAAGTCATGCCAAAATTGCCAAAGAATGGGTTCTATGTCTAGAAGGGATATGATGCCTCTTAATCCTATTTTAATTGTCGAAATTTTCGATGTTTAGGGCATCGACTTCATGGGACCTTTTCCTATTTCGCATGGGTTTGAATACATCCTAGTGGCTGTAGATTACGTGTCTAAATGGGTAGAAGCCGTAGCCACTAGGACCAATGATCACAAGGTAGTGTTGAAATTCCTCCAAGAGAACATTTTCTCTAGGTTTGGGTTTCCAAGGGCCATCATCAGTGATGGAGGGTCACACTTTAATAATCCACCCTTTGCAACTCTCGTAGCTAAATATTCTATTACTCACAAGGTTGCAACCCCATATCATCCTCAGACTAGCGGGCAAGTGGAGGTTTCGAATAGGGAAATTAAGCATATCCTAGAAAAAACTGTCAGGCCTGATCGTAAGGATTGGTCATTGCGCTTAACTGACGCATTATGGGCCTATAGGACTGCATTTAAAACCCCTATTGGTATGTCTCCGTACCGTTTAGTCTATGGCAAACCGTGTCACCTCCCTGTCGAGCTAGAACACAAAGCACTTTGGGCCATTAGGAAATTTAATTTTGAAATGAAGGAAGCGGGTTCTCACCGCAAGCTTCAGATAAATGAGCTCGAAGAGATTAGGAATGAGGCTTACGAAAGTTCCAAAATCTCTAAAGCCAAAATGAAAGAGTTTCATGACAGACACATTAATAGAAAATCATTTGAAACAAATCAGAAGGTGTGGCTGTTTAACTCTAAATTAAGGCTATTTCCTGGTAAGCTTCGATCTCGCTGGGATGGACCTTTTGTGGTAACTAGAGTTACTCCTCACGGTGCTGTTGAAATTCAAAATCCTCGAACGGGTTTGTCCTTCTCTGTGAATGGACAAAGGCTTAAGCCGTTTATTGAGGGTATAACCGATAGTGAGGGTATTATGGACGGTTTGGTAATTGAGTCTGTCAGTTTGGAAAACCCAACCTACAAATTTGACTAAATGTGGAATTTCACGTCTAGCTGAAGACGTTAAACTTAGTCCCACCCACCCTTTCCCTTGTTCTTACACACTCGTCTAGTCATAACATTCTGTCAACATTGAGGACAATGTCTACTTCTAGTTGGGGAGGGTTTATATATTCTCTTGATTTGTATATTCTCTTTTCTATGATTAATGTAATTATTTATTCATTTAATTTTTTATATACATAATAAATTATTATTTATCATTCTTGTGTACATGATATACCATTAATTTGGATAGTGATTATTTGTATAGATTTTGATAAATAAATACGTGGTAAACTGTGAATTTATTCTTCATTTACATCGTATCTAGTTGTCTATTTTCGATGCATTAATTGTAACTTTACTATAATTAGCTTGTATTCAATCTTACACATGCACGAACTTGGTTTAAATCTTCATACTTGGCAATTTGAATATTTGAAAAAAAAAAAAAACCTGTTATAAAGTGAGACTTGCGACAATTAAAGCAAATTTTGAACTATTCGATCAATTTTGGGACTCAAATATTCATCATATCAATTTAATCTTTGGTTATTGCTTTCCTGTTATCTTGCATAAAGGTTTAATTCATATGTATAATAGAATGCAAATACCTTGTAATCAGTTGAGAATATTGTGCACATTTTTGAAAAATGATTTAAGGCCATTTTCTTCGAGTTTTGTGCCGTGTTTATTTTTGTTAGAGTTTAGGACCCCCGTAGTATCCGATGTTGAGCCTAAAAGTTACCAATTTTTTCGATAACTTAGCAGCCATGGGTAACGAGGTGTCTCTTATACAATTTTATGGTATAAAGTGTCAGTTAGTGTGAAATTTTGTTCAAAATAAGCCAATTTTGAAAAAGTCAAAATTTTGACCTTATCTATCGATAGCCACTTAGCGCTATCGATAGAGGTTTTGAAATTCAAAAAATAAAAACCCTTCACGGACAGAGAGGCTTGGCTATCGATAGCGCCTATGCGCTATCGATAGAGATCGCGGACCTTGCTTGAAAAGGACCCTTCCCGCGTGAAAACTGTTCATTTCCACCTTCGTTCCGCTTGAAACCCTCCATTGCCGCCGTGACCATCCACCTTCCACTGCATTTTCCGGCCATCTCAAGCGTCCATTTCTCTGGAACTTGATTTCGTTGCGATCCTCGCGACATTTAGCACATTTCTGACCGATCAGAATTTGCGTTTGCTGCTTTTTATTCGGTCGCCATTTTCACTCGAGTCACATTTCGGCGAGGGTAGGCCATCCGGCGTTGTTTCATCTTTCACACTTCGTAAGTGCTCATTACTTGTCTAAAAATTTTGAACTTTTTCTTAATTGGCTTAGTTTTGTTTCATATATAATAGAATAAGGAATTAATGTACGTAAGATTTGCATGTAAGAGTTGATAATATGTTGTTGAGTTTAGATATTTATGATAATACACTAGTTTTTGTTATGAGTGTTACTGTATTGAGTTGGGATGATGCCTGGATGATAGGCGGTGCATGAGTTGTGGTAAAGCCTGGATGTTAGGCTATGCATGGGCTTGCATGCTCTTGTACGTAGGTTTTGGAGGTGTTAATAATTGATGCCTGGATGATAGGCCAGTTTTGGAATTTTGAGATGGGTTATAAAAGTATCAAGTGGGTAACAACTTGCTGTGTTGAGTGTTTGATTCTGATTGAAAAATATATATACGAGTATCTCTGCAAATTATTCTTACTGCTGACTATGGTCCTATCTGCTGCCGTGTGTGTGTAAAAATTATACAGAGCTATGGTACGCCAAAAGACCACCGACAGGAAGGGCGTGGCTTTTCAGGAGCCGTCACAGCCTAGACCGAGGAGGTCTACAGATATTAGCAGGGGCAAGGCCCAGCGCACTCAGCCAGACACTTCAGACAGTTCTGAGTCTGATATACCAGCAGTACCCATGCGTAGACCGTCTTCCAGAGGTCAGTTGTCTGCTCAGCCGCCAGTTAGTGCACCTCCGTCTAGTTCCCAGTATGTGGAGGAGGAGTACTTTGAGCACCCTGATATCGGCGAGACTGGCGAGCCGCGCATGCCTCGCGAGTTCGAGAGTTACGCAGAGACTGAGACTGGGTCGAGGAGATTACCGACCCGTCGAGCTGCGAGACCATGGCCAGTGATCCTGTCGGCGAGGAACTTCAACGTCGAGAGATATGTTGACCCGAAAGCCTTCAGATATGAGGGCTTGCTTGTGGAGACCCTGCAGGACAGACACCTCAACACCTGGCTGAGGAAGGGCGGAGGTTATATGGCCAGTGTTGTACGTCAGTTCTATACATCAGCACACATGGCCGAGGATCAGCCACAGACACTCCAGGCCGAGGTTGGAGGCCGCATGGTTCAGTTCACTCCGGACGACATCGCTACCTATCTGGGGTGCGAGCGTCCTTTGTCGACAGAGGTAGAGGGCAGTTATTTGGAGCTGACGGAGAGTCAGTGTGCAGATATGGTGTGTGTGGACCGGGAGTTATTCGACGGAATGTACTTCACGACCGGGAACATGCACCCATCTTACGCAGCTATGAATAAGCTGCTCTACTGTAACCTGCGAGCGAGGGGCACTGATTCGCAGATCCCTGTGGAGTCTGTGAGGCTGCTACTTGAGTTCTTGAGCGACCACCCTATGGATATCGCATTACTGATCTTCAGCGAGATCCGTACCTTCATTGCCACACAGCCGCGCAACAACATGCCGTACCCCCAGATGATTACAGCTTTTGCCCTGGGTGCGGGTGTTGTATCTGACGAGCAGCTTCGATGGGGTGAGGGTCCTATTACCCCTACTACGATAGGGAGGAGTATGGCTGCTCGGCCGATAAGGCTACGTACTGAGACCGCCGGTCCATCAGAGCCTACTCCTACTCCAGCCCCAGCTCCGACTCCTGCTGCTCCTACTATGCCCGATATGTCATCTGCCAGCTCTCAGGGTTTGTTCCATCAGGTTTTAGAGGGACTGAGATCTATGATGCATATTCAGTAGAGGCAGTCAGCTCAGATCGACAGGCAGACCACGCAGCTCGACAGACAGTCTGCTCTGATGGAGAGACACTCTGCACAGCTCCGGGTCATGTGGCGACGTATGGATGGCGAGCCGATTTCTGAGGCGGACCGCGCCTTATTCTATGAGCCGCAGCCTGATCCTAGATTTGACATCCCACCTGGGGATGATCAGTGATGATGAGACTTAGTCCAGAGTTTTTAGTTGTTCTTTTTGGAGAAAGTTTTTGTTTCTTTTTGGTTGGGAAAATTTTAAGTTGTTGTCAGGGTTAGTTTAGGTATTTAGAATGGTTAGGGTAGTGACCTTAAACATATTACAACCATCCTAATTTTTGCAGTCTTCAAACTTTCTTCTGTTACAACCATTTACATTACAAGCTTATAAAGACCTTTTTGATTTTAAAAATATTGTGCATTATTCTCTTGTGATTTCTTGTTTATTTAAATTTTATTTATGTATGAACTGCATCTCTGCATGTATAACTTCGTTATTTCATCTCTCATTGGTCATTAATTAGAGCTTAATGTATAAGTTTTATACTTGTATATTTCCATTTGGGAACTCTGGGTTTCTACCTTTTCAGAGTGAACATCTTTTGCGAGTGACCATCAGTGAGGATTTGAAGTTGAATCTTATTAAGGGTTAATTCTCGTACTCTTATTGTAGTATTTTGATTTTATCAAGTTCATCCTCACTACACATTGAACACTTGCTAATTTCCTGTTAAAGATAGCATTTCTTGTATCTTAAATTTTCAATTATGAATATGGATATATCTGTGGATGGAACTCTTACTATGTACATAGTATATTTTTAAATTCTTTCTCAAATAATTCTTCTATTTATTCATGTTTGTGGGTATCATTTCTGCAAACCCTCACGAGACTACACTCGTCCACTAAGGGTAACTTAGTGGTTTAAAAGGCTTGTTGCATATGCTAAATGCAATCGCGATTCCCTGCGAAAGTGGCTTTTCAAATTCTATTTTTAAAGAGTTTAACTTTTTGCTAAGAGACTAGCAAAACCTAAGTTGGGAGTGCTTAAATAATTAATGGCTGCAGCTTGGTGATCATTGGGTGGATTCTTGTTGCTGGAACATTTTTTTTTTTGTGCGGCATATTTCTACTTCTCCATAAGTAAGTTTTAGTCTGATGAATGTAGGCCTATTGTTTTTTAATAATGAGAGAATTTCACAGTTGATTTGCAGCCTTGAAAAATTTGTTGGAAGTTGTATCATTTAGACACTGTTTGATTTCTATGATTCATTATGTTCTTGACTGGTGAACTGGTATGGGGTTGTGGATGTTTCTTCAATAATACTGATGGGTAGAAGGGTGAGTTTGCTTGACTTTGGAGGGTTTGGGCCTTTCTGTTTTTCTTCTCTGGTTATCCTTTGTTTTAATGATAACTGAATATGATTGGGAGGAAGAATATGGGACAGGCTTCACCATTATTGAGATGCCTGAGAATGTAAAGAAGCCAAACAATGTCATCAATTATCTATATTTAATTTCTTTACATTTTTTTTCTCTATGTTTGTTTATAGGTGAGATAATGGATGCTAAAAGTGATAAAATCCATGAAGATCAAGATTTTGAGATGGAAGAGGATGAATATGAAGATAATGTAATTGAGGTGAATCAACCGGACACAAAAAGGCATTGGAGGAAACTTTTTGGTTTAAGATCTTTTTTTTTTTTGTTTTTTGTTGTGGCCTATGAGATGCCTTTTGTAGACATTTATCTATACTTTTCGAGATGTGATGTCGATTTCAGGTGGAAGACTATATTTTAATTATGATGGTTGTTGTCATATGAACCTCTTTGGGATGCTTATTTTTAAGTTTTATGATTTTAATTTATAATTTCATTTTGGGATGATTTTAATTTATGTAGTATGATTTTCATTTTGGGATATTTACTTTAATTGCATTGATAAACAATTAATTTATATGATTTTTTATGTTTAAATATAAGTAAAAAGGTAAGCAGGTTCATTTCAGGTTAATTGGGTTATAATCGTGTTGGGTTGGTCGTGTACTCGTGTCGACCTAAACACGACCCAATTATTAAATGGGTTAATTGGGTTAGGTTCGTGTCAACCCAATTATAAACAGGTCGTGTTCGTGTTTTAATTTCTGACCCAATTAATAAATAGGTCGTGTTTGTGTTAGCCCGAATGCTTGAATACATGCCTCTTGACACGACACGAACCCGACTTGTTTACACGAATTGCCGCCCCTAAGCATATGCACTGTCAATGAGCTCATGTTGTCTTTGTAGCTCATTGGTCATCCGTCATGTAGCATCTCGCCTGTACATCATAATTGAGCCAGTTGTTATAAGTGTCTCGCTCCTCTCCCATTCCGTACTCAGGATGCGGCCTTTCTTGGAGCAGCTTTTGGATCATTCGTGTTATGGACGAAGTCGCATATCATTATGAATACTATGTTGGTATGATTAAAGCCACCCTCAAATTGAATTTAAAGTAGTTAAATTACATGGGATCTATATATATATATATTAAGGTACATTCTCCACAAAAAACAAGAGTACAAGAGCAAAAGCTTGCCATTACGGCATTTCAAGCATTCGTTCATGATGCAACAAAAGATTTCAAAAAACATAGCACTTACGATACGAATACACGGAGGCATATTTTGAAACATCGATCCCTCTTATATTCCCTTGATAGAGACTCATGTTGTTTTATCAGATTTAATGGACATAATTGAATTTAACAAGATATAGAACTCGATGATGAAGGTGAGTCATATAACATTTTGCTTCAATATCTAATTGCAAAAATTTGTTTATGTATACTTATTTATTTTGTTTTTATTTAGTGCCTTTTATATGAATTTAATGAAGCACGGATTAGAACATAGGTTTGTATTTTCTCCCTCATCCGGTGTAGCTGGATATCCTTCTGAAGTCAATTCGATGAATTTATATAATTGTTTTGTGACATCGAATCTGGATATGAACTTTTTCTATCCATTTAACATTGGGTTAGTACTTGCAATTTTAATTTATGGCTTGTTTAAGAGGACTAAATGAAGGTATGTATGTATTTTAAAGTTTTAAGAATGACTTATCTTTTAGAATGGATCTTCATTTGCTTTTACAGGTTACATTTGATCTTATGTGTTATTGACCCATGGAAAAGGCATGCATTTTATTTTGATCCCCTAGGCAATAGAATGGCCAGTTCAATTAAAGAAGTTCTTGAAAAGTGAGAATAAACGGAAATGTAGTATAATTTTCTCTTTGAAAGTAATAAAGTATAATAATTATATTAACTATTCAATATTAACGTTTTTTATTTACAGTGCATTCAAGAAATTAAATTATAATCACAAGTTCAAGCCCACAATAGCATTGCCAACATTTAAAGAAGTTATGGTAAGTAACATGATAAGTAAGAGATAGATTTAAAATCAACTTTATACATGTCATTCAAGTATCTTATATTAATTTTGATATTACAGTATGTATGTAGTGCCTGAGACAACTAGGCAACAAGGAATGTGAGGGAAGGGATAGAGATGCAGATGCAGAGTTTGATGCCTCTCAGCCTTCAAGACAGAAGTGGTTCTTGTGTGGGGAAGGATCGAAATAACCTTCGAAGATAAAGATTATGTTCTCAGATTCATGAAGGACATTGTTGAGTCAGGAAGTGTTAATGATTGTCATAAAGTAATGTAGCATGTATATTTCAAATAAGATAGTAATAATTCGCATTATTCCTTTTCTAATTCAATGCATTTTTTTTCATGTACATATGTAGTTCGATAGCATTGAAAGTTATACAACTCAGGAGATTGACGATGTCCGAGTCGAAATAATGAATTATATCTCCAAGTACATGAAATCCACATGAAACCCACTTTGAATTTGGTTGGTTGAAAGTCACTTGTTGTATATTGTGTCTAAATGTAGTTTTTGGGGGTTGGAGGTGGACGGAGACCCAATTGGGTTTGATTGTTGGATTTAAATTTTGGTTAATGAGTTTGGCATATATTAAAAGTGTTGTATACTCATATGTGCACATGTTATATATTAGTGAATATTGCAGTTATAAAGGAAACTTTGCCGGATTTTTGTCTAACTATGCATACTTTTTTTCAATAATAGTTATGGTTTAGATTGATTTCACCATCGCATGTTATAAAACATATTTGTTTTAAGATGTATATGAATATGGAGTTGGTTTATGTTGAAGATCATATTAGGAGGACATAACTTTAAAGATTCGGTGCCGCCCTGGTGTCTTTATGACTATGATACCCTAGCATATAATTCACTCACATATTCTTGGATGTCATTATAATGTTAATAGTATATATTTGTATATATTTCATTATGAAATTCTTTTTGAACAAGTTGCAGTATTGTATTCAGATTGCTTGAGCCTTATATGGGATGAGAGATAGGAGGACACAACTTTAGAGATTCGGTGCGTCCTTGGTGGCTATGTTTATGCTACTCTACCATATAACTTACTTGTTTGTTACCTATAATTAGTATACTAATATATTATTTTTATACATAATTCATCGTTGTTTATTATGTCTTAATAGACACAATTTTTTGCTTTTGGGGTACAACTACGCAAATTCGATGCGTCCCTTGTGGCTACATCTCTATGCCATTGAGGTAAAAAATTTAATTTATCTAATAGTTGGAAACATACGTGGCATTTTTTTTTCCTAGCTTATTTCTATCTTACCAAAATATGTTAATTATTGCAGATATTCATGAATGAGTGGTTTCTATGTGGGTTAGTTTGGTGACAGAGTTGTACAAACACACATTCACACTCGATGCAACCCAAGTGGATTCAATTTCTTTTGCTACCACGGTATATAACATTTCATTTCTCTATATATTTCTTCAAATTGTGTAAAAGCGTAATTAAAATCAATGTGTTGGTTCATGTTAGGTTGAGACCGCTATAATTTATATAGTTTTTGGGGGTTGGAGTTGGACAGAGACTTAATTGGATTTGAATATTTTTCTTTCATTTCATGGAATCTTGAACTATTGATTAATTAATAAGAAAAAATTATACTCAAAGTGTTATGAAGTATTATGTACACAACTTAAAGTTTAGGAGATATTGCAATAACAAGCAAAACTCTGCCAGATTTTTGTCCCAAATTACAAAGTAGTGAATATATATTTCTACACTGAGTACACCAAATATATTATTAGACTGTATATATATAGTCCAGTTTTTCAGCTCATTTGATAAATGAATTATCATAACTATATGACTGTCATTCTAAATTAATTACTTACATATATCTTATTATATATAGAGCAGTTTGTCTTACGTGGCATTCCTCAAATGCCTTCCCTCCCTCATTCTCGTCTCTCCTTAATTCATACATTTCTTTCATTTTGGTCCAATCATTTTTTGATGTGATGTTTCGTTGGTTTACTCTTATCTTATTTGAATCACTTTCCCTTTCCATATCCATAATTAATTTCATATTTTAATTTTTGAATTTTAAACTTCTTCCTCATCCATAACCCTATGTTTTCAAAGTGATTAAATGAGAAAAGTTTAAAGCTGAAGCCCTAATTTTTCAAATGGTGTTCTCTCTCCTGCATCTCTTTTACCTCCATGGTTGAGGCCTGTGCCACCGCCTCCACGACCATTGCCAGCAAAAGGCCTTAAACCAGTGCCAACGAATGTGAGAATAGTGTCCCCACCGGCAACCGCCAATGCACTCAACATGATTGGAGAGTGAGCTGTAAGTTCTGATTTCTTCTCTCCAGCATCTCTTCCCTATTTTTCTCCTTTTCCTCATCTTTTATCTCCACAACGAAACCCTCTTTCTTGCTATTCTTTTTACAATTAAAACCAATTATATATAACTCATACTTTGATTTACTGTCAAATATATGCAATAGTATAAAGAATAAATGTAGAAGCCAATTATATATAACTCATACTTTGATTTACTGTCAATCCATGAAGTAGACGTTGATTAGCATAGAAAGAGGGGGCTAATTGTCGGATGATGATTTAGTGAGCCATGTATGCCTAGCCACCCATGGAAACAAAAATGATAACTTCAATGACTCAGTGAGCCACAATAATGACACGCAGCAAATGCAACCGGCACTTACCAGTTGCCGGTACTTGAATCAAGCTGCCACGTTCGACTTTTTTCTATTCTTTCGTCGTTGCAACAACACAAAACAAATCATTTTTGGGTTCATACATTTCTTCTTATATTTATTCTCATTAATTTATTCATAATTTAACATTTTGTGCTCTATATTCAGATAATATTACTTAATATAGATACATTTTTCCAAGAAATCTTTATTCAATCCTCACCTCCCGTTATATCTGTCTAATGACCAGTTCTCTTTTCTAGTGAAGAAATGATACAACTTTTTTGATGATCTGGGTTTTCTTGTCTTTGAATGGTACATCCAACTATGTTTTCTTGCTATAATTTTGTGCATTTAATTTTGTCCAACACATTTTGTGGGCTATGTTTTTTATTGGTGACATTTCATCATTTTCATATGCATTTATGAGATTATTGCAATTTTTTTTAACTTCGCTTTTGATGTTTTCATGGGTTTTCTTATGTTTCTATTTTGACGCTTTTTGAGGTAATATCCTTTGAAGATAACTCTCAAATCATTGCATTTTTGTAAATAACTCTCAAATAGTTAAATTGTGTTTGAAGTTTGTATTTTGTTGTAGCTGTTGATTGGCATAGCTCTCTTCCATTATTTTTCAGTCATTCTATAGAGTCGATGCATGAAAATGAGGATTCCAAATACGGGTCATGCATTTTGAACTGTGTAATATGCCTCTCTTCTAAACAAATTTTAGTATTGGGTTCTTATCTAAAGTCTAAACTTTTTGGCCTTTAGTTCTCTTCTTTTGATATCTTTCTAGGATTCCTCTCCTTTTCTCTCTCTCTCCTTTTTTTTTTTTTTTTTTAATACTTCCACAATCCCCTTATGAAATTTGTGTTTGAATGAAATTTGCAGATAATGAGGGAGATCAGCACATTGAAGCTCTTCAAACATCCAAACGTTGTCAGATTGCATGAGGTATATATTTTAATCAATTATTAGATAATTAACACGAAAACCATTAGTTAATATATTATGCATTCATTTGTAATCAAAGAGAAATAATATCGATATTCCTTCTCTCTCTTTATTTTTATGTTGTATGTAAAAGTCATAACTATATATATTTAAGACGCACCCCGATTAAAGTTTGGGGTTCTCTATCATCTATGATCATCTCCCCATGGTGGATGCAAAATAATACTTTTATTCTAATAATTCAAAAATATTGTTAGCCTTTCTTTTGTTTTTGTTTTTGTTTTTTGTTTTTTGTTTTTGTTTTTAAAATTTATTTTAATGTTATTTCTTGGGAGAGGTGATGTTTGATAGTGAATGTACAATCCAAAAATCCACTTGAAAAACATAATGATTCCTACAATTTAATTACATTATTGAATAGGGTCTATATGTTAGCAACTTAGTCAAAAGTTTTTCTTTATACATAATTGACACAAAAAATAAGACTAAACAATTGAGAGAAATTTTATAAATTTTCGAGTATTCTATTGCCTTTGCTATCCTAATTTAATTACCACATTTTAATAAACTCTGCATGGTCGTGTCGAACCACCACTACCAATTAATAAGAATGACCCTAAAATATTATGTGAGATTTATTATAATAAACTAACTAATAAAAACGAAGTAAAGGATTGAATAAAGGAGAGAAGAGAACGGAGGAGGGAAGAAAATAGAAACAATAAATAAAAATAAAGTAGAAACAACAAAATGAAGTAAAATATGGCAATAACCAATTGGATTAAACAAAAATATTAAAACATCCAATGTTTTTTGTTTTCACCAACTTTGACTGACACATGTATGTTTACTTTAATTCCTTTTTTTTTTTCTTTTTGAGTTTTTTTATGAGTTAAACATCTATAAGTCCCCAACATAGTGTTTATACCGAGGTTTTTTAAAATAATAAACAGACAATAGAATTTGGAAATTATTTTGGGGACCTCATGATATTAAATTGGACTTCATGGTATAAAGCTCAAAACTCATGAACTTTTGAAATTTTTTTCCCCATTGTCCATAAGGAGCCATCTACGGTTCACTAGATTCCATAATTTCAATTTTATTATTTTGGCTTATATGCGTAATTTTAACATTTTTTTCTCATTGGAAATCTCACAAATATAGGCGTTTCAACCTAAGGCTTGGGTAACCCCACACACACACACACACACACATATATATATATAGCCATAAGAAACATAGTGTATCCATAAGTTTATTTGATTTTGAGATTGGAACTTATCTTCTCAGTTGCGACTGCCCCTGTAGATGACATTTTCTGCAATAAAAATTGTGAAAGAGTCAATTGCACAACCAGATGGGTGCTCAATTGATGAATGATAGCTTGATTGGATATATTAAGAAAGTCATACTTGATGGCATTGATAATGAGGTTATCATACAACACTTTCAAAAAATGAAGACTCAAAGGGGACAATTGTAATCGATTAGTGACTATTTTATTAATATGAATTATTTTTTGATGATTTATGTTTCATTTACTAGTGTTTTTGTGCTTTTGTGCATTAAATATAGATAATTTATTAGTTTTAATAGATACTTTTCATATTACTTTTAAAAGATTAAACCTTAAATTTTATTTTATTTTTAGAGTTTCGCCCACCCTAGCTACAAATCCTGGCTATGTCCCTGGGTGACAAATATTTGCTACCACATGTTTGCTATACATTGTCTGCAGATGAAAAGAAGAATTTTTGTGAATGGACGATGTCAGTCAAACTTCTAGATGGGTTTGCATCAAATATCTCTCAGTGTGTAAGTGACAATAGTTGTAAGATAGCAGGTATGAAAAGTCATGATTGCTATGTTTTCCTACAATGGTTACTGCCAGTGGTAATACGTGGATACTTGCGAAAGGACGTTTGCATTGCATTAACTGAGTAAAGCTTATTTTTCAAAGAGTTGTGTAGCAAGACATTGAAGTTGAATATGTTAGAGCAAATGGAAAAAGACATTGCCATCATAATATGTAAGCTTGAAAAGATATTTCCTCTCGCATTTTTTGATATGATGGTACATTTAGCAATTCACTTTCCTCGTTAGGCGATCCTGGCTGGACTTGTGCCATTTCAATGGATGTTTCCAATTAAAAGGTAATGAGCAATGTTATTTAATTATCATGCAGTTATAACTTCAATTTTGATATGGATCTTTATTATAATTTTGTTGATGTGGTAATGTATGTCAATAGGTTATTATATACTTTGAAGAAATATGTGAGAAATAAAGTACGTCAAGAAGGTTCAATTGCGGAAGCATATATAAACAATAAATGTATGAATTTTTGTTTAATGTATTTTGAAGACATTGAAATAAGATTCAATATATTAGAGGGAAATGATGATGGTATTCAAGGATAGCAAAGTGGAGGTTGTCTATCTTTTCATCAAATGTACGCTTGTTTGGAGTTGCAACTTATGTTGAAATGGTAGAAATGAACTTCATAAGCCTCATATATACATGCTAAATAATTGCCCTAAGATGTATCCCTATTTAGAGTAAGTAAATTATCACATTGTGTATCCTTCACATTTTTTCTTCTTTTCCGTATCATATAATATTTGTACACTTTATATATAGAGCATAAGGAATATATCAGGAGACAAGACAAAACTAACGTGCTACAGAGGCATGAACAACAATTCATAAAATGGTTTGAGGAATATGTTTGTGTTTGGAATTAAAGATACTCGAACATCTTTTAAAATGCATAGTAAATATTTATTAAGATTTATTCACTTTGTTTACACTTGATATCTTTAACTAAAGTGCCCTTTAATGTATGCGCAGAAATCTGCTAACATTGCAGATGAATTAGTTTCATTAGCACGTGGTCCTGATCCACGAGTTATGCGATATTCTAGTTGCATTGTCAAGGGAATTAGGTTTCATACCATTAAGTGTGAACAATTTCTCAAAACTCTTAATAGTAGGGTTATCGTAAAAGAGGAGCACAATGGTCTTGAAATTGACTTCTTCGACAAATTGATTACTGTTTTTGTTCTAGACTATTGTGGGGATAATCGAGTCATCCTTTTCAAATGTGGTTGGTGGGATATTAGCAATAAAAAGGGAATACACAGATGAGTATTTCACGAGTGTTAATGTGTCCGATATATGGTACAAGGATGACCCCTTTGTGCTAGCATCTCAGGTTGATAAAGTCTTTTACCTTAAAGACACTGAATTGAAAAGTAGTTGGTATGTTGTTCAAAAAGCACCTCCAAGAAACTCGTACGATGTTCTAGAGGTAATAGCAATAGAAGAAAATGAAGAAGTTGATAAGGATGATGAACACGAACAATACGAGTCATACAAGATTAATGGGTCTGTCTAAGATGATGATCTTAATGTTGGTTTGCATAGGGGTGATGTGGATCCAAAATATATTGACGCCACTACCATGAGTATGAATATTGTGGTAGATGATCAAGTTAAAGAAACTTTTATCAATGATGATGAAAGTGATGATGAAGATGATATAGTGATGATGAAGATGATACAATGATGATGAGCAACAATTGCTACCTACTAATGATGATACAGACACAGACGATATATTGTGACTACTTATTAATGAAAATTCATTCTTTCATAATCTCTTTATACTTTTTTTAAATTATTTTTTGTGCACTAATATATTTTTGAAAGGATCACATACATTAATTTTTTCTTAATTGATATTTATTGTTATGTAGTTTTTTTGGTATATAGTTTTTATGGCACCAGGTTTACATTTACGTGCACTAATATCCAACTTGACAAGTAGAATTGCTTCTGCAATAGATGTTGCTGAATCATTCGAGTTAATTGCTCATGCACCCAATATTCCTTATACTAACATGAGTAAGCTTATTTACTTAACTATATTCCATATTCCGCTAGTATTTTATTATCATTTTTTGTGGTGTTTCAGTGTGGTTAAGTGTTGAAAGGAAAAAAAGGGGAAAAAAAGAGGATTAAAAATTGTTATATAAAAAAGATCCGTTTTTTTTCCCTAGGAACTTTTAGAAGAAGCCGTGGTAGGTCACGTGGCATTGCACTTGCCGGGTATCGTGAGATTACTGGTACACGTCCTAAGATCATTTTTCCACGAGGAAAACTTGTACTGGTGGGTAATTGGTCTAAGGAGTATTTTACGAAAAATCAGAATATTATGTCGTCGGTTTGTGCCTTTGACATATAAAGTGTGGGGATTTGTGTCAGTTGCAGATAAAGCAATAATATATCAATATATTCAAGTAAGTAATGAATAATGTTTCTTTTGTACCATTATATTTTTCATATTGTTTATATTATAATATTTGTGTAACAAAAACATTGATTTGTTTCAGGATAAATTTGAGATTGACTTGGAGCTTCCTAACGTAAAGAGTGGGTTCGAGAAATATCTTGCTACTCGATTTTGAAATTACAAACACTACAAAGAGAATGGAAGGGGTGATCAAGCTTGTCAAAACCCCTACGATAGTGTTTCACAGGATAACTGGGATGTGATTTGCGACAACTTTGAGGATCCTCATTTTAAGGAGCATTATTATTAAATTTTAAAATATATATTATTTAAATATTATATTGATAATAATCTTAATAACAATTTGAGAACATATTTCACACAGAAACGAAGTGAAACAAATGAGGCGAATATGAAGAAGTTATTAGAAAACCACCGTGCAGACTCGAAGCCATTTGTTCAGCTTCGTCATGAGATGGTATTAATTATACATATTTGTATTTTATTAAAAACAATACTTTGTTAATTGACTTGTTATGAAAATAATTATAAATATTCTACTATGGGTTAAAAAAACACAGCGAAACCCTAAGACTCAAGAGGAGCCAAACATGATGAAAATTTACAGGATGACACGTTGGGATAAGGACATGGGTTGGGTGACTGAACATTGTGAGAAGAAACATGTAAGTAAAGTTAGCATATAAACATTATCTTTATTCATTAATTCTTCATTTACTAAGTCGGTATTTCTTTTTTTTTCTATTTAAATTTTGTATGAATGATTTTTTAATTGTAGGATGAGATGACACAACTATAGTCTCAGTCCATGGTAGAGGGTAATAATCAGATGAGCCCTGATGAGATATTTACTCAGGTAATTGGAGTGAAGTTAGGATATGTACATGGTTTCGGGCATGGTGACGCAATCAAGTTGTTGAGTTGAGGCAACTATTAGAAGGGACGAGCAGGCAGAGAGACATACTGAGGAACTGCAGACAAAGTTATAAACTATGAGGTCAATGGTGAATGCTGTGAATTCAAGACATTCTCAAATGGAGTCCATGTTGCAAAGTATCTTGTCAATGTTGCCCAATAGTGATAATTCATCCATGGTAAGATGTAAGTCAATAGACAAATTTTTTCTTCAAGTTACACACATTTCAATTATATGTTTTGTAAAAAAATTATATATAATTAGCATTTTTTTTTTTTTTGTTGTTGCAAATTTCATTATGATAGTTTGCTTTCTAACGGATGTTGGGGATGTTTTGCTTTTGTTTTGAGTTTGGTTTTATAATAATGGATGTTGAGAATACTATATTTGCTTGGTTTTATTTGTTTTCTTTAAATGAACTAAGTGTTTTTTTTTTCTCACTTTTGGAATATTTCGATGGACAACATATGTATTGAATAGGTTTGGAATGCATGTTTTAAGTATTTACATTAAAAAACTATATATTTGAAAATTTGAGTTGTTAATTTTGAATGGTTGTACATTTTTGCAATCAGGTTTAATGAATTATCTAATTTGTAAATTGGCTAAATATAGATACAACTATGTTTTCAAATGAATTGCATTAAAATATTAATATGAATAGAATTATTAAGTTATTCATAAAGGATTAAAATGAACTATACTATTAGGTTATCGATTTTGACCAAAATATAAATAAAGTAATGAAATGTTTAAAACAAATATGAATTTTTATTTACGACAATAGGTATCCTCAAATTACGTACTATTTGTGACAAAAATAATTTAAAATTATTTTCATAATTGCTTACTATTTTGATGACATACAAGTATTTGCGACAATACTTTTTGTGAGAAAAATCATGCAAAATTGAATTTTTTATTGGTATTTGCGACAAGATTTTTTATCGTATTTGCGACAAAATTACAAATTTTTAGCAACAAAAACAATTTGTTCTTAAAATTGAATATTCGGCAACAATTATAAGTTTGTCGCTAATATGTTACAATTTGTGACATATATAATGTCTTTACTAATATATTAATTCTTTTGTCACTAATAAAATTTTTGCAAAAAGTTTGTTTTTGGTGATAATTAATAATTTGTCACTAATAATATAGTTTTCAAGATGATTAAAAAGTGTCGCTAAATATTTACCTATTTGTCGCCAATAAATTTGTTGCTAATAGTATGCTTTTTGGGGCGACAACAATTTTGTCACTAATAGTTTATTTTGTGACAATACCTAACTTTTGTTGCTATATAGTTTTTGTAACGAGCTTATAGCGACAACTTGATGACGAACTCATTTTTGTCATGAATAATTATTTACGACGAATTTGAAACTTTTTATGACAAAACAATTTGCCTCAAAAGAGCCAATTTATTGTAGTGGCAAGACTTACCAATAAGGTTTTATCTAATAAATTATAATTATACAAAATAAGTATTTTGATTAGATGATTTTGATCGTTAGATCTTAATTATATTTATAGGGTTAGAATGTATATTTTAATAAATAAGAATGATTAAACTGTTAAATAGATCGAAAAAAATTAATTTGGATATATTATTCAAAAACTAAAAATTTTAAAATACCACAAAAAAGTAAAAAGTAAAGTGGAACTAATTTTTTAAATAAAAATAAAATATAATTAAGAAGAAAAAGCGGAAGAAGTAGATGAGATCCACAATAAATAAAAAAGGAAAAAAATTAAGAAAAATGCTACTTCACCCACTTTATTACTTCGCATTTGAATGTGGTTCAATTCTGTAAATATAATATTTTCATTTTTTTTCAAGATCATAAAGACCATTGGTTCCTGTGAAGTAATTGGAAAAAGGTGGTGAAATAACATTACTAAAAAATTAAGAGCAATGCTATTTCACACACCTTTTTCTACCCACTTTAGTTGGCGTTTAATGTGTGGTTGACATTAATAAAAGTAATATTTTTATTCTTTCAAAATCATAAAAACCATCGGTCCATGTGAGGTGGGTGAAATTGGTGGGTGGAGTAGCATTTCCAAAAATTAATTATGGAAAGAAAAATGAAACTCAAATGGAACCTACCTCAATAAAGAACATTGAATGTTTAAATTTCATTTAATTAAATGGACCAATGATATAATGCCATATCATTTTAAAGTGGGACCAAAACCAATAAAAAAGAAGGAATGGAATGAATTAAGGAGAGAAGAGAATGGAGGAGGGAAGGAATTTTAGGGCGGCCACATCAGAGAACTTTTTTTATATAATAGTAAGATATATTTTTTTTAGAGAGAGAATGGGAC
This sequence comes from Hamamelis virginiana, assembly GCA_017140935.1. Classification (NCBI taxonomy): domain Eukaryota; kingdom Viridiplantae; phylum Streptophyta; class Magnoliopsida; order Saxifragales; family Hamamelidaceae; genus Hamamelis; species Hamamelis virginiana. Next base: position 564,482 of record JAESVK010000789.1, on the reverse strand, counting down.
CATCCAATACAACTCTCTTACAGTGAGAGGAAAGGGATGTTTCTATCTGCAAATATATATATATATATATGTGTGTGTGTGTGCGCGCGCGCCCGCGTGATTAAGGCTAGGTGAGGTATTCTCACATTCTTTTTCATATACTTAGTTTACATTACATATAATGTTTTATTATGACCATGATTTATATTTTTGTTTAAAATGATATGTAAAAGAAAAACAAGGGAGGGTGTGTACTGTATGCTAAGTGAACTCTGTTAAGAGTTTACTTTTCCTTAATCTTTTCTCTCTGCAGAATCGTTTGAAACCCAAGTATTCATAGTTAGTATTAGAAAATTCTTTTTAGGGTTATGTTTCTAATTCATGAATTTTGAGAAAAACTTGAAACCTCTTCAATGGAAGTCACCACTATATATGAATACCATATAAATGATTTGCGTGAGAAGCACGCACCTTCTCATTATTTTTTTTTCTTTTCTAATGCCTACATACTCTAGGAAGGATAATTATCAAATTGCTAGAAACTCTTATGAAGTGTATGTTTTTCTTTCCATGAAATCATGAAGCTTGAATAAAATTTTCTTCTAAAAATTTTTCCAAAAGTTTTGTTAAACATTGTAGGTTTTAATTTGTAAATATGTTGTAGTGTTTATTTAAAGGAAACTATAGCAAATAGAATAGTGCAAATCAGTGTTTAAATGAGGAAATAAAGTTAGAAAGAGAAAAAGATATAGTTGGTCATGGAGCTACTGCAAAACCAGTGTTCTAATATTTAAACAAGATGATGTCTTTACTCTTTAAGGCTTGTTTGGGGTAATTGACGAGTTTCCAAATGTTCTCTGATTGCATAATATATTTGCATATTTCTATTGCAATTCTCCTACTATTTTGTGCATACTCGAGCCATTTATATATGTGAATAGATGCTTTTTATGTTTTCTTATTTTTCCATGCCTTGTAGGAAAAATGCAATAAAATTGATAGTTTTTGCTTGCAATGTTAAAGCTTAGAGTCAAGCCTTGGAAGTCTTTAAAGGTCATGAGACTTATGTGACATACTTCTAAGTATGTCTGGAGACCACAAATCAAATTTCAAAGCTAAAGGCCAAATGGTTTGGGAGATATGGGCCAATGAAGTCAAAAAGTGCAAAAACGACCAATCTGAGTATTTTGAAAAACTGGTTCTCTCCATATTGAACCAGACTATGAGACTACCATGATTAGAAATTGGACTTCCTAAGCTTCGCGAGCATATAAAGATCATCGAAATCTGACCCTGGACAAGGAAGATACAAGTGCATTTTTGAGGATAGTGTTATTTTGGACCGGTACATACTTTTCAATGTACTCGTATATCTGCCCGCGCTGGGAACTTTTTGTTGGCAGATTTTGCAATAGTTAAGGGGGCTTTTATGTAATTTCTCCCCTACTATATATAACCCTAAAAAAGGATATAAAAGGTTACTTTTCAGCTGGAAAAAGGGGGCTAGGTTTCATTTTGGGTTCTTTAGTTTCTCTCTCTGGAAATCTTAATTCCTTTAGCTTATATTAGCTTAGTTTAGCTTAGGTTTTGCATTTCTTTTGATTTCCTACTTGTAATCTTAGTTTAGCATTCTTAGTTTATTTGTTTATTGTTAAACTTTGTATCGTTTTATTTTATTGAAGAATCATTTGCTTTATGTTTGTTTCCCTTTCATTGATGGAGTTCTAAGCAACCAAGGTTGGATTCCATGGTGGATTTCCACCCACAACTATGGTAATATGATTTTTCTCCACTCTTATGCTATAATTGTTTGTTGAATGATGTTAATTGCTCTTTATTTAGAGAACCCACTTGTTTGTATCTCTTGACCATTTGTAGACAAGCTTTGGCTTGGCACAAATGGTGCTTGAATTATATGCACTCCAAGTGTTTGCTAGAATGCCCATATTTTTCATCATTCAACCCCATTTTCCTTGTGTTTTGTGTTTGAATGGTTATAAATGCTTTCATATTTGAACCCTCTTGGTTTAGTATCTTCTTGGCTATGTGTAGACAAGCTATGCTTGGCATATGTAGTGCTTAAAATTATATGCACTCCAAATGTTTGATGAAATGTTCAAGAGAATGTTTATTTCCATTTAACACGATTATTCTTTTATTGTTAAATCCTCCATCAAAGACCATTTTTCAATGGATCTTAGGTGAGAAATTCTTATGAGAAATTCATGTTCCTTAGTTGTGGATGGAATGAAACTTAAGAATACAACTATTTACATTTCATTGTCTTTCTTTTAATTTAGTTATTGTAACTAGTTATCTTCACTCTCTACACACAACCCCCATGCTTTTTACACTTTATTTACATTCTTTGGACATCAACACCTAAGAGTTCACCCTTGACTTCACATCCAATCCCTGTGGAAATGACCATGGGTCCTTCCATGTATTATTATGTTTGACGACATTTGATCCTAGGCTTGGGATTGCACAACAACTTTTAAGTTCAAGCATTCTCTTTTTGGATGGTAGACGTAACCATGGCTTTGAAAAACAGAAAAAAAATAAAAAAAGAAAAGAAAAGAAAAACTAACTTAAATGTCACCATATTTAATTATCCCATACTAGTGGA
>JAESVK010000789.1:539181-561864 GCA_017140935.1 Hamamelis virginiana | reverse complement strand
CGGTTTGGAAGCATAAAATGAGCCAACCCAATTCTAACGGCCCACTAAAATGCCAACCCAAGCCAACCCATTGAAAAGGCCAACCCCAGCCAACCCAAACCACACGGTTTAAGCGGTTTGAACGGGCTCTTAATATAAAAAAAATAAAATAGTAATACTTTTAGGGATTCTAACTTAGTAAAAATATTAACCATGTTTTTCTAGGTTATGTTTCCTAACTTGTACCTACTAAAAGTCACAAGCAAAGATCTTGAACTATAAAAAATAATCCTCAATGGTGATATTTTTCTAGGTTATGTTTCCAACAAATCCTTAATAAAAAACTATGCAAAGTCACTCATAATTCAAGTAAAACTATAAAAAAACACATCTCAACATTATAGTAAAACAAAAGAATCGCCCCAAAACTGGGGACAAAAGCAAAAACACATCTCAACATTATAGTAAAACTATGCAAATTTAATTTTATCATCTACCTTTTCAAACTATTATGTATTTTTGCAAATTATATAGACGTGAAATTCCTTCTTAAACTTTGTTCCATTATTCCACAACATATATTCAAACCTTAGAACATGCACCGTGGAAGTTGATCATCACTGTCAGAGTATAAACATAGAAAATAAATAATAAATAATAACTATCACCAGTTTAGCGAATACTGAAATTGAATTACTGTTTCCACAAACAAGCTCAACAAGTTTTAGTCCAACATAACAAACTAACAGGGTGAGTGGCAGCCTGGCCAATAGACAACGCTTATGATTTGATTGCCCCAAAAAATTTATAAGTTGTGCTATTACTGTATTATATTGTTGTTCTGTTTCACTTCCAATTCAAAATGCCTATCCAAGCGATCTTCGATCAAAATCAGAAGTCTTATTGCAGTGAGCTCTGTTTGAGAACCTAAGGACCAGTTAAAATTTTTGTTTTAGATTTCTTGCTCTTTATCTCACCCAAATTAAGGAGGAAAAGAACTACTGCAAGAACAAAGTACTGTTTTACAGATACAGAATCAAGCATGAAACCCAAAACTATGGAAGAAAAAAAAATGGTGACCCACTAAGAAGTTTCAAGCTAACCAAGGACATATAATGCAAGTATCAGAATAACAATAAACAAAATTTTTCAAAGATGTAATCAGAAGTGTGTGCACGAACATCTAATATACTCTTATATTATACCATAAATACACGCGGAGAATGAAATTACAAGGAAAAATTAGGCTTTACAGACAGTTGAGGAATTTCACACCCATCGAAGAGGTTGGAGTGAAAGTTTGACTCACATCGACATCGCCGGAGCTCATGGTGCTTACCGCCGCCGATAGGGGAGAGGAATTACTTACCGCCGGTGAGCTTGGACAACACCGACGAGCCTGGACAACTCCGGTGAGGATGGAGTTGGAGTGATGGTCGACTGGTCGAAACTCGAGGGGATGGAGAGGCGGGACTGTGCTTTGATCGACTGAGTGACAAATTGGGGCTAGGGTTTAATTGTGCATATATATATATATATATATATATATATAACGACGTCGTTTTGCTTAAGGGTTTATAATGACCCAGTCCGGGTTTAACGGCTGGCTTATGTATTTGGACCATGGCCGGCCCGTTGAACCGGGCTTAGTTATATTATGGTCCGGACTGGACCATTTTAAATTTCAAACTGGGCCAAACCATTACAAACGGCTGGTTTGGGCCGGTTCAGTGGGTTGGCTGGGTTTTTTTTCACCCCTACTTTTCTCATATAATTTCCGAATGACCTCCGAATTTATCCCAATTTGTTTCATTGGATTTGTAGGGATATTTAGATTTAGTTAAATGATTGATTCAAGCATGGCATGGTTTGAGAGAAATTTGGTTCATAATGGTTCATGGTGGTCAATTGATCATTTCTAAGGTTTTGACCTAATTTGACTATGTTTAACCGTTTTTTAAAAATTAATATTTTCAAAACCTTAAAATGTTTTCAAAATGATTTTCAAAACATGTTTCATGAAGTGTAATTTTTTATTTAAAGCCAATTGGTTAGTGAATTTCAAAACCTTAATTTGAGTTAAAATGGCTCATAACAACTAACCAGCTGGGTTTAACCCAAACCTTTGACTTTGGTCAATGCTTTTTGAACCCAAAACCTTCTAAAAACATAAAAGATTAAGTCCTAAATGTTTTGGCTTTTTAATCATCGATTTTGGACTTAAAATGAGGAAGATACACTCAAAACAAGTTCAAAAAACCCAAAACAGTTCGGAATCCTGAAAAATTAGAAAATTTTGAGCATGGTCTTCTGATGACCGTCCTAGGCTGGACGGCTAAACCCTGGACGGTCACTCTCTAGGTATCCCAGTTTTGTACAATTTCATCCAATATCGAATTTTTATGATTTTGGGGCCTTTTCTCCGAGTTTTTTTCACCTTTTTTGACCTAATCTGATTACTAGGACCCTTAAAAGACTCAATATGAGCCCTAGGATCATTAGAGTTAAATTTAATCTCAAACGTTTATACTTCAGCCAAAAATCTATAAATAGGACCATTAGCTTAGGGTTTTAAAACACATTGAATTGTTGAGATCGAATTTTTGGAGGCTTGCTTGTGGAAGCTAAAGAAGGAAGCTACAACAACTCTAAGGTAAGTTTCTCTTCCCCTCTTTCTCCTTTTTAATTATTTCAATAGTTTAGAAGCATGCTAAGTTTTCCTTTTGTTGTTTTATAGTTTATTCTTCTTCTAACTTTCTTTTATTTAAGTAGAAGTGTAATGTTTTCTTCTAGTAGCATACTAGGATTTCTTTCATTCTTCTTAAATTCTTGAAAGATAATTAGAATTAGGGTTTGCATATTAGAGTTTGCATGTTAAGATATGCATATTAGGATTTGTATGTTAGTTAAATACTAGGGTTTGCATGCATTATTATTTTATAAGTTTTATGCATGTTAGTGTTATTTCATGTCAGTAATCATGTTATTTCATGTGAGTGGATGTTAGCATGTTAGAAAACATGATAGATGTTGTCCCAAATATATAACCCTAGAGGGGGTGAATAGGGTTTATGGCAAACTTTTGCAAATAATTACCAAATAAAATTAATGTTCAATTACAAATAGTAGAAGCAATAATATAAATGCAAGTTATTGAAAGAGAGAAGGGATAGAGAGATCAAACACAATATTTTAACGAGGTTCGGACTCTGCCTACTACTCGCTTTATGTCTCAGCCCAAGAATTCCCAACAATCTACTAAGGATTAGCTCCTTCAAGGTGGAGAAACCTTTACACAGTTTTCTTTATCCCAGGTGGAAGACTCTCACCTCAAGCTCACACAGAACTTCAGCTATGGCTCAGAAAAAACCCCAAATGTGTTCACAAAGAATACCCCAAGTGTTCACAAAGAATACCTCAAGTGTTCACAAAGAACACTTAATACAATCTCACAAAGTTGATGTGTACAATAAATGTTTCACAAAGCTGATTTACACAAGTGTAGAGCACAACTAATAACTTATCAAATGATTAACAAGTATAGCTCAAGAGTTTGATAGAGAATGCTTTGAACAATGAATGCTTTCAATCAATGATAATAACTAAGATCGGATTGATGTAAATAAATGAGGAACCAATCTCTTTATATAACCCTCAAGGTCTGATATGGCCATTTGAATGGAGCTTGAATGCCATTGGAGGAGAGGAGAAGAGCAGGTGTTCATTTAATGCTCGAAATGCCCAAAATAGAGAGAGCCGTTTTGATTTTGCAGGCTCATTAGTCGACTAGGCAAAAGGTATTAGTCGACTAAGCAGTTGAAATTCAAAGAAATTTTTGTTCCCGGGCACGGTTAGTCGACTAGGCAACTTGGTTAGTCGACTAGACTAGTTAAAATGTGTTTACGAAAATTCTCGGGCACGGTTAGTAGACTAGACAAGGGAGTTTAGTCGACTAGCTCTTCTGCAAATCCAAACATGGCTACTGGAGTGACATTAGTCGACTAGTCACAAGTGCTTAGTCGACTAATCGACACATTAGTCTACTAATTACTATGTTTAGTCGACTAGACTTAGAATTTCTAAAGTATTAGCTTCTGGACCATGTTTAGTCGACTAGACTAGGTTGCTTAGTCGACTAAGCATACTCTTTAGCTAAAAACTTGAAATTCTTAAGTCCATTTCAACTTAACACATCCAAGATAGTTAACTAGAGTTTCCAAAGGCATGTTTGCAAGTTTTATAAGGAAAATGAATGCTAATACAACATGAGAAAACTTTTGGCTTGAGCTATGCAAGATTAATCAATTGAGTTGCCTTACAAAAATGGTTCTTAAACATCTTGGCTTTAAAGGTCTTCAAATAATGACTTCAAGATATCCTCCACAATCTTCATGATTTAATGACTCCATATTTGCATAATTGGGAGGCTTTGAGTGTGTTGATGAGCTCCAACAAGATGTGGCTTTGATTCTATGGAGACAAAAACACTTAACCATGTGTTAATAACTAAAGTAATGTTTGTTGATCATCAAAATATGGTCAATGCAATTGACCTTAGGGCTAACAATAGGATTTATGGATTTAATGTTTTAAATAGTACACATGATTAGGGTTTGTTATAACATGATAGGAGCATGGTTTAATTTCTGTTTTTAGCTTGCATGTTAGGATTCACTTTGTTTTTGAGTTTAGAATCATGAATAGGAGTTAAGTTTTGATATATGCTTATGTTTAGAACATTTAAGTTAGCATGGGATGATTAAATGCATGGTTTGATATACAATTATGGACAAGGAAGCTTTGTATGAAGTGAGTCATTTCCCTTGTGTTTACTTCGATTGAAATTGTTTGTTTGATAAAAAATTGTGGATGAGGGAGCATTGCATGGGATGAGTTCCTTCCCTTGTGTTTCATTATCGAATGTTTACTTTATTTTAAATATATGCATATTGATAAGCATGATAGATATTTTGCATATTAGGTTAATCTAGAGACTCTTAAAAGTCATTTTTTTCCTGTTTTCCTTACATAGTTTGCATATTAACATAAAGGATTGTATAACATAGTAATTTTTAAGATTTTTAGAATAATTAGAATATTTAAAACAAGGGTTTAAGTACATTTAATATTCTATCCAGAATGTTAAATGGCTTAAAAATATGGTTTAAATCCACTTTTAGGGCATTTTAACATATATATTGCACTCTAGGTCCCTTAGAAATCATTAGGGTAGAGTTTCTTTATTTTTTGCATGCATTTGCATATTTAATTTTTATATTTTCATATGTTTTAGTTGCCGTCTAGAATTGGCTATTAACTTAGGAACATGCTTAAGTTCACTTTGAACCCTAATTTAGGTTAAATTAGCCTCTATATTCAATTAGGTTAAGTGTAGTTTAGAAACCTTAGGTTAGGAGTGATTGCATCATGTATTTGTATATTTCTATTGCATTATTCCCACCATTTTGTGCATACTTGAGCCAATTTCATATGTGAATATTTTTCCATGCCTTATAGGAAAAGTGCAATAAAATGGATGCTTTTTGAATACAAAGTGAGAGCTTGAAGTCAAGCTTTGGAAGTCTTCAAAGATTGAATCAGACTATGAGACTACCATGGTTGGAAGGAAGACTTCTAAAGCTTCGCGAGTATATAAAGACCATTGGATGGCTAGCTAAACACCTCAAAGGTGAGTTCTATGGTGGATTTCCTCTCCAAACCCTAGGTAAATGGTATTCTTTCATCTTAAAAGCTTTCAATGTTCATGAAATGATATTTAATACTCTCTCATCTTTTGAATCCTTGTGGTTTTGTATTCATGACCTTTATATGACTAGTTATGCTTGTTGTATTTGGTTTTTGAGCTCATATCACTCCACATGTTTTTGAAAATGCCCATGAGAGTGTTAGACTTCATTTTATCATTTATTTCACTTTATTTGAGCTTCCATTGTTAAACTCTCCAATCAAGACCATAGTGTAAATGGATTTTTGATTGAGTATATGTTTGAGATACCATATATCAAAGTTTTGGATGGAATGAACCCATAGGACTCTCTCTTGCTTAACTTTACTAGTTTACTTATACATTTTGCCATCATTTTAGCATAAACAAAACACTCAACAATATTCAAAACCCTCATGATTTTACATTTCTTTTTTGCATTATTTGGTTAGCAAATCATAAGGATCCTTTAGACCTAGACCACTCCCTGTGGATATGACTTGGGTACTCCCTAATATTATTGCTTGACGATCGGTGGATTTCTACGCTTGGGATTCTATTGAGCATTGCATTTTTTAGTTTAAGCAAGGAGAGGTTTTTAACCTCCATAGGACTCTTTTATTGTAAGAATTATAATCATTCCTTTAATTCAATTAGAATTTTAGTCTTGAGAGACTTCTTATTCAAATAAAATTGTTTTCAAAACAAGATTTGGTTTTAAGTATTTTTATTCAAATAAAATTGTTTTCAAGTGTTTTTATCAAAATAGAACTCTTAGAAAAAGTATGGTTTTTATCAACTTGAACATTTTCAAAATAAAATTTTCTTTGCATTAGAGTTATATTCAAAATTAAAGTCTTTTTAAGAGTTATTTTACAAAACAAAGTCTTTCTAAAATAGAGTTTTAAATGAGTTGGATTATTGAAAAATAAGCCTTTAGATAAGGATTTGCATGAATGTAGTTCCCTACAGTAGGATGAGTCCTATGTTAGTTCGAACTACATGGACTTTGTAGCTTACTAGAAAACTAGTAAGATACGTAGACGCTAACAGAGCTCAAGTCCGCCCTAGGAAAATAAGTGTCCTAGGTTTTTAGGATTTTGTTTGATTTTATTTTATTATTTGTTATAATTTGTTAGGAGTTATGTGCATAAGAATAAATAACCCAAATAAAATAAAAGACCTTTAATTATGGTGAAGTGGGTACCTACAAGATTGAATGCTTATAACCTTCCCATGTCATAACCTAGTCCCGAATCCATCTTTGGTTGTTGATCTTGACTTTCAAAAAATACGGAGTTGTTTTGTTTTGATTAAAATAAAACATATTTTTATGTTTCTTTAATCCTTAAAAATAAGGCGATGACTCATTTTCTTTTTCAAAAATACAATTCCGGTAATGTGGATTTCATCGAATTTCCCCAGGTTCACACTAAGGGTTTAGGGTTATTGGATCATTTCTCACTTAAAGCATAATTTATTGTGAAAAGAAATCCAATGGCCCTAAACCCTTAACTGATTTTGGTTAAAGTCAGCTATAGCTGAGTGGATCATTTCACTATATATGTGTATTTCACTATAAATATACACACACACACACATACTAGTATAAAAAATGGCAGGTGTGAGTTTTAAAGTGAAAGTGAAATCTGATGGTGGGAGAATGGACTAGGGAGTAAGAAATAAGCTTTTTGGGCTTTAGATTTGAAGCCCAATAATAAAATAATAATAATAATAATAAAATTGAATCTTGACTTTGGGTTTTCTAACCCAAATACAACTCTTAAATTTTTTTTGGGCCTCCCAAATCCAATCCAATATATATAAAACTTGTAGTGTTTTTTTTTTTGAAAAAAAAAATCAGTTTGAACCCAACAAAACATGAAAACTAGTTTTAAAATGGCCCAGTCTAGTATATTGCATTCAATACTTTTTGTTTGGGCTTAAAAACAAATATTTTTCTAACTTATGTTACTTACATTAGTATGTAGACTTTAAAATTTTGTGTAAACCGTGAAACTCGATAAAAGGTATTTTTGTTATATACTTTATGTTATAAATTATAGGAACAAATTGTAATGGGCATTAGATTTGTAAAATCTCCCATAACTAAAAGTTTTTTTTAAATTTTTTTTTACACATTTGCATCTTTTATTGGTTAGGATTAGTAGATAAATATTTATCTACTAAATTAAACATTAAATTTGAAATGTTTCCCTCAAGTTTCCATTGATATGCATATATCATAATTAACCCATACTCGCCAGAATATAGATCTATAAATCGATTCTTGAATATCCCTTTAATGTATGTCATGTCTTGATTTTTATTTTTTTTTATGAATACAATAGTAAAATAAATCTGTGAACTTGTGTACACCCTTAATTCTTTTTGTTATGTGGATATATGAAATTAATTACATGCAATGAAGATTTTATCTAAATGATGTAATGTTGCATGGATATGGATTCTTACAAGAATCATAAGTTATATTGTGAAACATCCATGCATACATTGCATAGTTTATTTCCAACAAGAATTGGAACAAGAATGTGATATGGATCCGAGAGCTGTGTCTCCCAGTTAGTGCACTAATGTATTACTTGCTTATACGTTACTCCTTGAAGTGAGCAGTAATACACGCATGCTTTGGATGGGTATGTGCTGAGGTAGAAAGGATAATTGTGATGTTGTCCATGCTGGCAGCGGAAGTCCCATGAACTCGTGATAGTGCATATAGATTATGCCACAAAAAAATCCGAATCCATTAATATAAAGAGAAGAATCGGTACCTTGAGATCTATCTGGATTGATCTCAAAAATTACGAACTGTAGAACACTGCTCGATCCCTTCAAGTCTTCTACCGTATTCCCCAATGCCAGAACGTGAAGAGAGAGTGACTCTCTATGTGCTCTCTTTGATGGACGGCTGCCTCTAGGGTTTAGAGAAAATATTTCGTCTTAACCTAGTGGCTACCAAACATGGCATATATATAAGCTACGGTAGGGACCCAAAGGCAAATAAGTTTCGAGCTCCTAATGTAAATATTAAAACCTATTTACATTAATTATAATTCATTCCACTAAAGAATTATAATTGCACTCCGTAGCTTATTCGAAATTAAATTTCTAGCTCTTTGTTACTAAATACTTATTAATCTCCCCACGTTAAGATTATAGATACCCGTTGATTAAATTAAATTACTGACAATATTATTTAATCAACATCTATTAATCTCCTTGAGACCTTCCACTTAACTTATTTGATATGTCGGATACAAAATCCACCTGTAGGGTTTGACATAATCAAAACTTATAAGTATCCTCAAGTGGGTATCATCAATCCCTATACCAGGACGTGGATTCCGTCAATAATTAATATTCACCATACAATTAATGCAGTTATCCAACTCATCGAGATTATTGACCTAAAAAAATCTCACTCTTTATGAATCAAAGTAACTAACAATAAATGCATGCGTTTATTAAATATTTCTGGATTAAGAGTATAAGTATTCATAATAACCTTGAAGTATTAATTATTTTATGTGTCAGTATAAAATAATTACACCAAAACAGTCCCGTTCAATACACACAAGTGTATTAGCACAAGAAGTTGGAATTAAACCATTCCCCGTAGTCAAGACAGACATACTGAAATCGTGTGCTACAATCTTATCGGTGATGTGCCCAATTCCATCTCAGATTGTGAACAATAAGCTTATATTCTACAAGAACTGATGATCTGATCTTCTGTGTGTAAGCCGAACTCTACACACCAGATCATTTACTATGTAGAATAAAAGACACACATGCATAATATTAGAAGATAATATAACGCAAACATAGCTCATACAGATTCTCATTTAAAATGCAATATCAGAATTCATTAATAAATAAATAGCAAAGTCTATTCTTTAAAAGCATGGCTTTTAGTATATATCCCCAACAGTCCAATGATAGCTTATGCTGTCATTAGAGCATGTGAGCTTTAGCCAAATAAAGGCTACCCGTACAGGATAATCTACTGTTCTGCAGGTAACATATAGAGAATAAGACAAGTATGACTACATATTGTACATCATTGATTTCCTGTCATGACACAACATACACATGGGAATGCAAAGAGGTATTATTGTGATTCTTGTATTTCCTATATAACTGCAAATGAAATAATGAAATTGATGTATTAATAACTTGTATCATACTAAGGCTCTTATATCCGTTTGAACTACATATGTGATGGGGATTGTAAGCATGTCTTACTGAGCCGTTAATTTGCTCACCCTATCAAAACTATTCAGATGTAGGACAACTAAAGTGGAGAGAGAACGCTCTACTTGAAACCAACAATCGACCACAACCTCCACCAGCTTAGAATCGTATTTATTTAGCCTATCTATCGTACTTTTATATAAGGTTACTTTAGTTATAGGTCCTTTGATTAAGATCTTTAGACCAATAGGTCCAAGAAAATAAGTTGCAACTCAATAGGTCCTTCTGACAAAACTACGGAAAATAATGCCCTTACATATAAATAAGCTTAAAACAGCCTGACATATTAAATTAATTCATAAATCCATGGAAGCTTCCTAAATGGATGCATATTGCGCGACATATCCTATAATTTTAGGGATTTAATTAAAGGCATAATTGGCCAAAAGTCCCACTTTAGAAATATTTATTGCATAAAGTCCCCCTATATATTTTTTTTCCTCCAAAAGTCCTGCTTATAAAAATTTTATTGCCTAAAGTTCTTTTTTTTCAAATTATATTTTTCTTTGAGACAAAATTACCCCTCCACCTCACCTCATGATCCTTTCTCCCATTTCTTCTTTCTTTCTCTCTCTCCTCTCCATCTCATGGTCCTCGACGCCAACGACCACAACCTACTCCTCACAAATTCAATAGCCACTACCATCACATCACATCTGCTGCCTGCCATCGGGAGCTCACCGGATCAGTAAGGATGACGTCGGGGGAGCTCTCTAGTATTGCATAATCAAATGCTTTGGCGTGTCCATAGTTATCTTCCTGAAGCAAATTGTGGATCCTGTTAACAAACACATTCTACATTAAAAAAAAAAAAACATGATTTTTTATGTATATTTGGAAGACTCAAATGGGTTAAACACATATATTTCAAGAATGAGCTATTTGTTCATATTTTTTTCATATTACATATGTTATGATGTATAGTTTATCTATATATTTGTGAGTTGTTGGGGGTTTCTCTGTTTTAGATATTTATATGTAGAAAGGAATGATGTTTTGTAGAAAAATGAACTCCTTTTATAGTGGACAACATATATATGTTTTGAATGGCGCTTTTTTTCATATTTAGTTGACATTACATAGGTTATGATGTATATTTCATATTAAGTATATGTCGTTTGTTGGTGGTTTGATAGTTTATGTAATATTTTTTTTAATGGGTTAAAACACTCTAAAATTTGCCATAATTGAATGAAAACAGAATGTCAACTTCCTTATTTCAAAGGAATCCGGGTATATCATGGGTAAATTTGTCATTAAAAATTTATTGTTGACTTCTAACAAATCAGATCAAATCTCCAAGGACCTCATGGGTTATAAAAAAGAATCTTGGATCTATTGGGTCATGGGACTTATTTGGGGGACTTTTCGTTAAAAAAGCCTTTATACAATCGAAGAGATTGTATAATTAGAGTTATGGTTATAAGTTCTAATTGTCCTCTTTTATATTAGACTCTGATGCTATGTGTATCTTATACTCCAGTATGATACGTTTGCCATATGGTTTCTTTTCAAACTAAACTATCTTATAGTATTAAATTTTATTCTCATAAATGGTAAGCGTGGATTATTGTGTGTATTAACTGTCATATCTTCGGGATTTGTACTATCTTGGGGGTGTTACAAATAAACCTCCAAAAGGAGAAAAATTTTTGATACAAGAAAACAAACAAGACCATAATAATTACTATATATTTATAAATAAAAAAATTCGAAATACTAATAAGAAATTAAGTACCCTACTTATGTAAGTCATATATACCAAAAATCAAATTGATTCAACGGTTATATTTAAAATATTTTACTATTAAAAATTCTAATATTTCTTAAAATATCATAGTATAATAATTTTTTAGTGGCATTTTTTCAAAAACCGACCATTGGATCATTATGATTTTTGGCATACATGATATAAATAAGTAGGGAGTTGAATTCAAATTGGATCGGTTACCAAAAAGCCAAATCCAAGGACCGGTCTGAATTGAATTCGGATTGAAGAATTGGAACCAGGACTAATTTGAATTCAATTCGAACTGATTCTAATCCAGTCCAAATTGACCGAATTGGACCGGTTCTCGATTTGATTCGTTCTGAGTTGCACCTTCGTTTTACTACCAAGCCTTTGGTGGAGGTTGCAATGGTGGAAATCCTTCATTTCATTCTGTCTGTGGGTAAATAAACTCTCATTCTTGAATAGTAGATGAAGCCTCTTTTACGTAATGTGTATTTATTGCTTTGGGTTGTATTTTTTGTAAGCATTAATGGTGATTGTATAACTTTGGTTGTGCAATAGTGTTTATTGAACATGTTTACATTAATAATTTTATTTAGACAAATCATTCCAAACATGGATGATTTACACTTGCTTTGTGTATCCCCGGTATTTGTGTGATGTTATTAGACTTATAACTTAATACATCTTATTTCACGATGCTTACAAGTTATGAACCCTAAACCACTACAATAAGGCATTTTACAAGTGTATTGGTGGATTTGATCCCCAAGATCTTTTCCATTTGAACATTTACTTACTTTATTTCATTTTTATGCACTAATCTGTGTTTCACGCTAAAAAACGTCGGCTAATTACAATTGGACATGTGGCATTTAATTGGGATTTATTAGATAACTCACAATAATAGATTTGGTCGGGCACGTTGCAAAATGCTAATAGAAGTCTCAGTTAATTAGAGACCAAGTCAAATTGGAGATAGAAATCAGACACGTGGCAAGCTGTTAGAGGGGGTTAAATGAAAGTTGGTTATATTACAGATAATGGCTGAGAAATTTTAGCCATGATAAGAGACCACGTTTGGGAGGAAAGCCTCAAAGCCACATTCTGCTCATCATGAAGCAGCCACAATCAAAATAATGGATGAATCAAAGAGATCATAGGGAAGCCATGATCAGAGAATGGAGTAGCACAAAACGGTTAGTGATCATAGAGGAGTTGTTTTTCAATCGTGAAGCTATATAATCAAGATGAAATGCAACGTTCTCAACCCCTAACAACTTCAACAATCAAACTACAAGCATCAAATACCTTGCAATTTCTTTCTTTCAGTCAATTTTGTTCAAGCTTTTAACTTTAAGTTTAACATTGTATTTAATTCCGCATCCAGTACTCTTTTTCTTTCAAGCATCTATCATGACCTACACAGGATTGGTAAGCTCATCGTTTGTAAGTATTTTAATTTCATCAATGAGGTTCAAGTTCATTTCAGTCTGATTTCATTTTCATGTCTTTATTTTTATTTATTGATAGTGATTTCTTGTATTAATCATTCACTTTAAAGACTCATAGGAAGTAGAACCTCTGACTTCCATCCAATCGTCTGATCACATAAATAGTGACCTTCTAGGCCTTAAGAT
The DNA here is from genome assembly GCA_017140935.1 of Hamamelis virginiana. Taxonomy (NCBI): domain Eukaryota; kingdom Viridiplantae; phylum Streptophyta; class Magnoliopsida; order Saxifragales; family Hamamelidaceae; genus Hamamelis; species Hamamelis virginiana. Next base: position 548,513 of record JAESVK010000789.1, on the reverse strand, counting down.
TCTCGATCTTAAGTTCCCTGCCTAGCAAGGTGCTTGGGGTCGTGTTCAACGATCTCCGGACTTTGATTAGTCCTGGCACGCCCGCGCACACACATCTCACGTGAATAGATTTTTAGAGGAACACTATTTTGGCACGCCCGGTGGGACAAGACTATAATTGAATGTCACAAAGAATCACTAGGTCAATGAGTAAAGAAGCTAATCCAATCCACACTGGGGACTCATGCACTGAGCGATCCCAAGGAGATGATATTGCTACAGGCAAATGTCATACGAGAGTTACCAACCTATATGGTACATGCTGTACGGGACCTCATGGTCAAGATGGAAGAGCGACAAGTCGTTCTTCAAGAGACTTTAGTTGGCAAAATAGAAAAAATGTCAGACCAACAACAGGTGAATCATCAAACCATACGAGAAACTTGTGAGAGAATTGCACAATCACTTGGGGCAAGTTCCCAAAGACAGGAAGAGACTCCGTTAAAACTTGTTAATTCACAGTGATTGTTACGCAATTATGCATTTCTCATGGCGATAATGTAGTCTAATTTACTATCTTTTGATGTACATAAGTAGTGTATATGTAGTATTTTTATTTATGTTTGTGTGAACCAGCGACCTATCCCGAGGGATTGGGAGGCCTTCGTTCACTTTGAGTCATCGTGGATTGTGGATTATTCATTATCCGTCTCGATTTATCATTCTCTATTATCCACGTTTATACTTCTTTATTATCCATTCAAGATTGGGTTTTTGAAAAAGGATAAAAGTTTATAAAAAACTGGGAGTCGCCACCTTATTTTTAGGGAACAAGGAATCCACAAAAGAGTTTTATTTTCAATAAATCATTGACTCCATATTTTTAGGAAAAAGGCAAGTCTTCGAACCAAAATAGGATTCGGGGGCTAGGTTATGAAGTGGGAAGGTTCCAAGGGACTCCTTGTAAGCACCCACCTCACCCTAATTAAAGGTCTCCTAATTACTATTCGGCTTTATCAAAATCTCATAAAAAACAACCTATCATATCTAATCAACCAAGAAAATAGTGTATATAATACTAAATAATAATAATAATAATAATAATAATAATAATAATAATAATAAAGAATCAAAAATCCTAAAGATCTTAGGAGACAAGAGTCATCCTAAGATTGGACTTGCGCCCTATTGACTGCCTACGTACTTTACCAGTTTCCTGATAGAGATCAAAGTCCACGTAGTTCGATTACCTATGATTCTCCTATTGTAATGAACTACACTATCATTAGCATTGTATCTCATCTAGGACTCTATCTTCAAGAGTTTTTATTAGTTTGAAATTCTTTTTTTAAAAAAATCATCTTTAGTTAATAGACTTCTAATGAATTTGGAACTCTTTTTAAAACACAATTCTTATCAAATCATAATTCTTTCAAAAGTGAGAATTCTATCCCGAATCAAATCCTTTCAAAGGGTGGAATTTCATTCCAAATCAAATTTAGAGTTCCAATTTCATTAGGATTCAATTAATTGTGGATTAATTTTGATAAAACATTAATTTTGGAAATTCTCTCAAAGATAGGATCCTAAACTCACTAGAATCCTAAATCTAATATAATTCTTACAACAAAGGGGAATCCTAGGTGGGGTCAAGTGACCCCCCTAATCCTAGGGTTTCTAGCTAATCCTAGGTTAGTCTAAACACCTAAAATACTAAATGCATGCTTTCTGGAATTTAAATAAAATAAATAAAAGATGCAACAAACAATGCAAACAATGCATGAAAAATGACCCTAAATGCAATCTAATCAAACTATATGAACCTAGGCATATTTCTAGGTTGGATTTGGCCCTAAAAATGGTTTTTAACTTACTTTAAAGTCACTTCCAATCCATGGACAGATTTGAATATGGCTTTAGAAGTAATTTAAAACCCATGAAAATAATAAAAGAAAAGGTGTAAATGATCTAGCATGCAACCTAATATGATATGCTATTATTACTATATATAAAACAATGCAAAATGTGACTTAAAAATGATGAACAAGTCCATTTAAAGCATATATTCGAATCTGGACAAATTTGAATACTCATTTAAAATGGCTTGAAAACCATTCTTAATCCACACAAAATATCAAATAAAAATCCTAGCATGCATACTAACATAATAGACTAAAATACTTATGCAAATCAATCAAGAAAAGTCACATATTCATGCTCAAAACATGAAATTTACCACAAGGGAAGGAACTTACCTTTGCTTTCTCCCTCGAACACAATTCATACATCAATCATTCCAATGCACTCCATATGGTAAAATCAATTGAAATAAAACAAGAACAATACCAAACTTGATATACAATGCCAAAACTACTTCCAACATCCTAACAATAACTATTGACACAAAATACTCAAACTTTCTTATGAACATGCATCCCTACTCCAAAAAATAGAAAATCATATCTATGAAACTAATCCCTAGCATGCATTCTAAACATAAACTAAACTCCTAAACATACTCTTAACAATCAAACAATGATTATCATACTCACAATATATCAAAGACTCAAACTCAACTCTAGACTTAGCCTAAACTTCTTAAACATGCAAAACAACAAAGAAAAATGACTCTACACAAATTAAACAATATATGAACATTAAAGCATTCAATCCTAACTTTTAAATACCCAACTTAGGTACCCATCCCTAGCATGGTAATGGACATAGAAGAAGAATGAAGAAAAAGAAGAAGAAGAAGAAGAAAAAGAAGAATAAGAAGAAATATGTGAGAAAACTCAAAAACCAACTCAATGATTATACTAACTTTTCTTTGGCCTTCTTCACCTTTGCTTCTAACCTTTTCTTCAAACTCCAAGGACTTCAAAGATGCAACTAAAGTTGCTTAGGGGGTTGGTGCAATGCCTTGAGGCTTTACTCTACTAATTTGGCTCTTTAAATGCCTTATGAGATGTGTTAAAACTGATTTCAGGGCTCTCTATTTATAGAGGGACTTGAATTTGATCAATGGCTGAGTTTTAATCTCTTAGGAATGATCCAGGGCTCTAAACCAGCCTTCCAAGGTCTTCCAATTCATCCCAAAGTCCCAAAGGCCGAGCTAGACACTTGGCAAAGTCCCAGGAAATCAAAAGACAGGAAAATAACAGCTGTAGGCCAAAATCTCTGGTGACCATCCACCTTGGGATGGCCAACCGTCCGGGGATGGATGGTCATCCATGCTTCAGCCCAATTTTGACCCGTTTTGGGCCTCTCTCGACCCGTCTCGGCAGTTTTTGGCTTTTCGGGCCCATTTCAAGTCCAAATTCGACGATTCAAGCGCCAAAATGATCGTGATTCGATTCTCCATGTTTCTAGAAAAGTTTCAGGATGAAAAACCTTAACCATGGTCAAGAGGTTGAGAGAAACCAAGCCGATTAGATGTTTTGGGCCTATCGGGCCCTTTTAGGGTTTTGAAATCCACTAATCGATTGGTTGTAAAAACCTTTTCTACTTCTCAAAACATGTTTTGGAAATATTTTGAAAAGTGTTTTAAAGCTTTTGAAGGCTTTGAACTGATAAAAAGGATCAAATCCCGGTCATTCCCATTGAAACCCTAATATGAGCTTGAAAGGGCCTTTTGGGCCTTAAGAGCCAATCATGAGCTAGGAGTCTCAACAGACCTTGCCACTGATCAACTTAGCTACCAAACACACCCTAAATATCCATGCCAAAGCCTCGAGACCGCCCGAGACAAGATCGACAGTCATTCAGAGCTTTTGTGATTCAAAGGACAATACTGCCCTTTAAGTCACAAAAGACCTTATTTCTTATCAAGCCTGGCTCAGAATGCCATGAAATTTTATAAGGATGTTCCTAGACTCTCTAACAACTAAATAAAATAAGAACCGACTCAATCTGACCTAAAAACCTACATGCGATAATGACCTAACTAACTACTTATAAGGGTAAAATTGGCAACTTAAGGTTTTAACACCCTATTTCATCTCTAATCATAGGCAACCATTAATGACCATACCCATGGTCAAAAATGGATGTCTACAGTTTGTTATTTGTGTAATTGCAGAAATCTCGTGCTTTTTGGACTTAAATAGAGCTAAGTCAGCAATGAAAAGTTTTGAAGCAAGTTGAGACTTGTTTATTAAGAGAATTAGCAAGAAACAGCTCATTACCGATAATGGAATTTGCTATTATCGGTAGTCATCTCAAAAGAGTGCAGCAAAATAGCAATTTTTGATCCTGTCAAGCATCACTACCAATAGTGGTAACTATCATTATTGGTAGTTCAAGTTAGCAAGTCAAAATCCAGATCCAGCAGTTGACCATTATCGATAGTGCAATATACTATTATCGATAGTCAAGTATTGAAGTGCCTTCCAAGCTCTTAGTTTTGAAGCATTACCGATAGTAAGTATAACTATTATCGGTAGTTGTTATCTCGGAAGCCAGCATCCAAAAGCCTGAAACATAGCACTACCGATAATCACACCACCATTATCGGTAGTGAACTCATGATGCAGCAACGTACCATTTTGAACCTGTTCAAGTACATTACCGATAGTCCTTTATACCATTATCTGTAGTGGCTGTAGCCTTAGTCTCGAAGCAAGTTTCAAAGAAGTCATTACCGATAGTTCCCCTTTACCATTATCGGTAATGGGCGTCGCCTCAGCCAAAATATCTTATTTTTGTGACTTTTTGAGGGGTATTTTTGTCTTTTCACTTGTATTTCTATATAAGCTATTTGATAAGCTTTGTACAAAGAGTTCTCTTGTGTGGTAGTTCAACCTATACTTAGCTTAGTTTTTCTCTCTTCTCTCTCATCTTTCTCATCTTTATTTCTTCTATAGGTGTAATTTAAATTCTGTTTTTATGTTAGTTTCAAGTTGTAAGTTACTTGGTTGCTAGTTTTAATCTGTAATAAGACTTCGTTCAATTTGATTTCAGTTAATATAGTGCGATCTCAAGTTTTCTAGTTTAAAATCATGTTTTTCTTTAATTTTGGTACAAGCATGTTTATTTATATTGTCATGAGTAGCTAAACATTTAGCTGGGATTGATGAGGGATGCTTGATTCATATCTGAGGTACTAATTTTTTACACATATCCTAACTTGACAGATTTGGATATTTGTGCTAAACACAGTATTTGTTCATGATCCACAAGGAATTGCTAGCCTTTACTATCTGTTGACAGGTTTCTTGCCAGAGGTAGTTTTTCGCACCGAAAGCATTCCAAGTGTTTGTAAAAATTGTCTCAAAGAGTGTTTATCTTGAATATCATATTTCTTGACAGTTGGATAGTTTTTATTGTCAAACCTTCCGCTCAAACCATTCTTCAATGTAATTTGAGAGAGAAAATATCTGTTTAATAGTTAAATCTTCCATCTAGACCATTCTTCAATGTATTCTGGATGAGTATTAATTGTGAGGAATTAGAACTGAAGATGTGAACAGGTTGAACTCTAAATCTCAGTTCTTTTCTCTCTTTAATTAAGATTATAAACAATTCTTGTATATTTTACACAAAACCAATTTCAAACCAACCCATGATTTTCATTTCTTTTTCTCTACACTAAACAAATTTTTAGAAAGATTTTCTAGTTTTTCTCTGACTGACTATCTCTGAGGACACAACCATGGGACTCCATGTATTATTATGCTTGCAACGGTAGATCCTATGCTTGGGATTGAATAACACTTTTAACGGGCAAGCACACAGTCTAGCCGTGGTCTTGAAAATCACGATCTAATAAAGTCTATCTAGTCAACTGAAAAATCCAGAGACCAGTCTTTGAACAAAGACTAGGCTGTGGAAAATGAATCCGCAAGTCAAAATATCACTGGTGGCAAAAATGGCATGAAACATTTGAGCCAAATTAGCCATTCATTCTATGTGCTTGAAGATGAGCAACCATATGTTCCACCACCACTTAGGAATGGAGATAATGGTCAGAAATTGACTTTAGGAGCTTCTAGTTCCGACCCAATGACCAAATCTCTTGGCAGATAGCTAATGGGAACTCAAACACTCGGGGAACAGGCCTCCAGGACTTGTTTTACACAAGGCAATGTTAATGGCCTGCCATATGAAGATGATGATAGGTTTAAACCTAATAATTCTTAAGACTGGTATTCTCATATGCCCGGGGGGCAAAATGAGAGGCCGTCAAGTAAGTCATATATATCTCCGGTCTTATCTCAAGATCGGCAAACTGAAACCCGACCTCTGAGTAATAATTCAGCCCATATGCCGACTGACCGCAATGAATTAATGGCCTTAGTCTAGGAATGCGTAGGCCAAACACCACATAGGAGAATGATGAGACATGTGTATAGGAAACCTTACCCAGAATGGATCGATCGGTGCAATGAGTTTCCTAAGGGTTACAAAGTTCCTTATTTTACTTTATTTACTGGAGAATGTGGCCAATCTACTGTTGAGCACATAGGTCGTTTTACAATTCAATGTGGTGAGGCCTCAATTAATGAAAACTTAAGATTGAGGCTATTTGGCAATTCTTTAACTGGAGATAGAAATCAGACATGTGGCAAGCTGTTAGAGGGGTTAAATGAAAGTTGGTTACATTAGAGATAATAGCTAAGAAATTTTAGTTATGATAAGAGACCACGTTTGGGAGGAAAGCCTCAAAGCCATGTTTTGCTCATCATGAAGCAGCCACAATCAAAATAATGGATGAATCAAAGAGATCATGGAGAAGCCATGATCAGAGAATGGAGTAGCACAAAACAGTTAGTGATTTGAGTAGTTTTTCAATCATGAAGCTATATAATCAAAATGAAATGCAACGTTCTCAACCCCCAACAACTTCAATAATCAAGCTACATGCAACAAATGCCTTGCAATTTTCTTTCTTTTAGTCAATTTCGTTCAAGTTTTTAACTTTAAGTTCAGCATTGTATTTAATTCCGCATCCAGTACTATTTTCTTTCAAGCATCTATCATGACCTACACGAGATTGGTAAGCTCATCGTTTTTACATATTTTAATTTTATCAATGAAGTTCAAGTTCATTTCAATATGATTTCATTTTCATGTCTTTATTTTTATTTATTGATAGTGATTTCTTGTATTAATCATTCACTTTAAAGACTCATAGGAAGTAGAACCCCTGACTTCCATCCAATCGCCTGATCATATAAACATTGACCTTCTAGGCCTTAAGATTCTCGATCTGAAGTTCCCTGCCTAGTAAGGTGCTTGGGATCGTGTTCAACAATTTTCGGACTTTGATTAGTCCTGGCACGCCCCACACACACATCTTACGTGAGTAGATTTTTAGAAGAACAGTATGCACACAAACATCCATTCAACTTTTTGTTCTTTAAAACTAATCTAAAAAAAGGGTAAAATATAGTTTTATTTAAAAAAGTAAGGAAGAAATTGTTGTTTCAAAACCAATTCTCATGAGATCCCAACGATCATGCAACATTTATTGACTTTCTGACAGGATCATTTCAGCAATTTGCAATTCTTCCTTTTATTTATTTATTATATTATATTCGTTTAACAAGTGTTAGGTAAATCTAGAAGATTCGTAACCGCAGGTCTTTGGAAACGCTGGCTCCAACCACCAAACTTGCCCCCAAACTTCTCGGAACAAATAAAGTTCAATCATTTCCCTCGTATTTTTCCTCTTTTCCGCATTCAATTTTTAATCGGAAATCAATTTTCCACATTTTTTCTCTCCGAGTCTCAAATCTGGGGGTACGTTCTCTTAAGCCCTTTCTGGTATTTCAGTTTTCTCTTTCATTCCATTTTGTCTCTACTTCAATCCCTAATTTGTTTCCTCCCAACCTCTCCTTTCTTCAAATTGTCCTCGTTCTGGGAATTGAGAATTTCCTTAATTTCATGCTTTTTGGCTTTTCCATAGAATTTTGCATTGTTCTATTTAACGACAAGCACTTTCTTCAGTTTTCTCGTCAACCAACCAGAGGGCAATCTTGAATAACATTTTGGTTGGTAGAGATTTGGGATTTCGGCTTAAGTTTTAATATGAATTTCAGTTTCGATTTGGTCTGAATTTGTTCAATTTTCATTGTTTGCAACATCAAGTTGCACTTGAATTTAACTGAATCGATTTCTTTTCCAAAATTGATAGGTTTTCAGTAATATAAATGGATATTGATGATATTTTTGGTGCCTCGCGGCCCATAAATCTCCCAACTAAGAGTGCAATTTATGTGTGGGGATATAACCAGCGTGGACAAACTGGTAGGAAGGGGAAAGAGCACAGCTTGAGGATCCCAATGCAGCTACCTCCCGAGCTTTTTGGATGCCCGGAAGGGGCTAATTCGCGGTGGTTGGATATTGCTTGTGGTCGTGAGCATACTGCAGCTGTAGCCTCCAACGGGTCCCTATTTACTTGGGGTTTAGTCTCTTGACTCATGCATTCTCTTTAAATTTGTTACTTCTTTGAGTTTGAACATTATTTTCTCGTTTGGAATTTTCAATTCCTTTGGCATGAGTATCTTTTTAGGTTGGTTGCATATTAAATGAATGTTTTTTGTGTGGATCTCTAATTTCACAGTATAAGGATTTAATGCTCTATTTGGATTTTGAAAACAGAAGGAAATGAAAATGTAAAAAAGTTCTTAGAAATAGATTCCTTTCGTAAGCATTTTTGAGTTTTTTCGTTACTCTTCTCTTGTTCTTTCCAACATCCAAATGAAGCCAAGTATCTTATGATAGCTTTTACTCGAGTTGTTCCATATTCTATATTCTTTTCTATAAATATATGTTTTTTCTTCCTAGTTAGATCTAATTTCTGTCTATAAATATGTTTCTCGTAATTGTTGATATTAGTTGTTTTTATGCTGATGTTCTTACCAAATTGAAATGCATGTGTACTGGACCTTGACAAGAATGTTGAGATTCAAGGTTGCTGTCAACTAGTAAATCATAAATAAATAAATCAATATATGAATGAACTAATGAATAAACAAGCCTCACTCCAATAGAGATGCTTGCCAAGTGGACTAATGGTGGCTTAAACTTTATTTTTATAGGAGTGTAAAGGGTATTACTAACTAAAATTTCTCTCTCTCTCTCTAACGTAGACATTGGGTTACAATGACCTATGGCTTTCTGGTTGCTTCATTCTCGTAATCTTGTAACATGCATGAGAAGTTTTACACAGACCAAAACAAGGGAAACTTTGATCTTAAAGCATGCAATGTGTTTACAATGGGGTGCCTATATGCCCTCATTGTCAAATTTATGTTTTAAGCAATATATAGGTGTAACAAACTGTTGGAGTCTTGGAAAGAGATCATAAATGTTGTCCCAATTAAAGACATTAGAGGGGGGGGGGGGGG
>JAESVK010000789.1:507032-539081 GCA_017140935.1 Hamamelis virginiana | reverse complement strand
CCAATAGGTCTAAGCAAACTTTATAAAATTAATTACAAAATAAAATAATGCTCAATTACAGTGGAATAGCAATAACAATAAGCAATGTAGTAAATGAAGAGCAAGGAGTGAGAAAATCAAACACAATTGTTTTAACGTGGTTTGGCCCTTTTTTCCTATGTCCACGGCTTAAGCACCAAGCATAAGGATTTCCAAATCCACTATATCAATCTCCTTTAAGGTGGTGAAACCCTCATACCTTCAAGATAACCAATATCTTTCCCAAGATTATAGTAAACAAACTATCTTCAATCCTTCCCACGGATTAACCGATAATCCTTCTCACAACATGAGAAATAGAGTTTGTTTGATGTATAATAATGCTTCCAAGTAAGAAACTAAATAGCCTTCAAGTGTGTAAATTAGTGAAGCTCAATGAATATAGAGAGAGAAGGCTTAGATTTCTCAAGTATATTGAGGGCTCTTGTATGCTAACAAATGAATGAACTAAGTAAGTTAAAATGGTGGGAGAATGGGTTTAAATAGGCCTTGAGAGCCTTGTAGCCGTTGGGGATCAAATCACTTTCATTGGTTGTTGCTGAGAGCATTAAATGCTGCTGAAAAAGTAGTTTCAGTGCTCCTCGTTCAAACGACATTGGAGTTGGTTCGAATGAACCAGCCGTTATAAGCATATTATACTTCTTTTCACTCTCTTGTTCGAACGAACTTGGTCTCGTTCGAACGAAGTGAAGTCCAGAAACTAAAATAATAAACTAGGCCACTTTTTGTTCAAACGAAAAGGCTTGGTTTTAAAAAAACCATGCCTAAAAAATGAAATGGGCTAAATGGCTGTTTTGAATTATAATTGCATAAGAGACCCTTCAATTTATATTTGGCACTAAACCACCTATCAAATTGATTCGTAGGAGTCTCATAAATGTTACTAAAGTGATCAAGTGAGGTCCTAAGGTCTTGTGTTCCAACTAAGGCCAATTGAGCTTCGCAAGTTTTCATAATTTGAGCTTTGCAAAGTAACTTCTAAACACTCCACTTCCCGAGTAACAAACACAAATACAATTAAAATTCTTGAGTGCTTGAATCTCCTTGAGGTGCTTGATAGCTTTGGATGTGGGAGCCTTGCATATATGCTTGTTTGATTTGCCAAGATGTGCTCCAAATACATGTGTCTAGTTAAGCTTCTTTTTCATGCACACTCAAACAAATTTATTAGTAAAACAATAAGGGTGTTTGTTATCATCAAAATATATCCATGTGGACGTGGATTGTAGCCATAAGGCTAATAATAATGTTTGTAAGTATTGCGAGAATCATGTCTTGCAATTTTTTTTTGATCTTTTCATTTTACCTTGTCCTCATTATGCAAGTCTATGTTATAACTTTTTTAGTCCACCACCAGGGCTTTCCCTCATATTGCTACACTAAGATCCAGTGTCAGGTTTAAGGGTGAACATGTCCAAGAATGCTATTGCAAGTGTGAATGTTTTTGAGTTGGGGGTGAATAGGTTGTCAAATTTGATAGGTTGTCATGTTGAGAGTTGGTCGTTGAAATATTTAGAGTTACCTTTAGGAGGAAATCTGAGAGTAGTGTTTTTTTTTTTTTTTTTTTTTTTTTTTTTTTTTGGGGTCCCGTTTTAGAGAGAATTGGGAAAAGGTTAGATGGTTGGAAGAAGCCTTTGTTGTCTTGAGGGGGGAGATTAATTCTTGTTCAAGCTGTCCCATCAAGCATTCCTTTTTATTTTTATTTTTATTTTTATTTTTATTTTTTAGGATACCTAGGGGGTGGCTAAGAAAATAGAGAAGTTGATTAGAGATTTCCTGTGGGGGTGATGCGAAGAAGGGAAGAAGCCACACTTAGTTAGTTGGGATATTGTCTCATGATCTAAGTCTAAGGGTGGTCTTTTCGTGGGTAACATTGTTAGCAGGAATAAGGCTCCGATTGGGAAATGGTTGTGGAGGTTTCTGCTTTGAATTTAACTATATTTGGTACAAAGTTATCAAAAGCAAGTATGGGTTACATGAAAATGGTTGGGATACTAATATGGGTAAGAGGTCACCGCTCGATGCCCTTGAAAAAGGCATTTTTCAGGGTTTACCTTGTTTTGTTCGTTGTGTCCTGTGTTGTTGGTAATGAAGAAAGAACTAGATTTCGGGAGGATGTGTGAAGGGGAGAGTCGGCTTTTGCTTTTTTGTTTCCACTATTGTATTCTTTGTATTTTTATAATGCTCCCATTGCTTGTTTTATATCCTATGGTTTAGGATAGGAGAAGGTAGTTTTTACATTCTTCGGATTTTTTCTCTTCTCAGTTCTATTTTGATGATTTGAGTGACCATTCTTCTTTACTTCCTTTTGCTTCCTCCAAATTATTTGGAAAGCTAAAGTGCCCCTCAAAGTTTAGGTATTTGCTTGGTCGGTGGTGTATATAAGAATTAGTACCAATTACTTGCTCCAGAGAAGGAGGCGTGGTATATATCTATCTCCTTAGTGGTGTGTGATGTGTTGTGGTGATGGTGAGAGTATGGACCATTTGTTTTTGCATTGCCATGTAGGCATGTAGCTAGAGTTTTATGGCTTAAGGTGTTTTAGCTTATGGATATGCATTAGGTTGCTCCTTTATTATTCAGATATAGGGGAGATTGGGTTTCGGGTTTTTGAGCATTCTAAGAGAGGAATCATTCTATGGAGATGTATGGTATGATCATTTTCTGGGCATTTTGGACATAAAGGAATGCTAGAATATTTGAATATAGATTTCTTAATATTGGTGGGTTGTGTGATAGAGTTTTTTTTTTGGCTTTGGTTACTTAAGAATTTAAGGGTGTGCCTGTTGCACGGTTTTGGGTAGAACTCAACCCTAAAAGCTGGCTCAAGAGGTGACGTTGCCCTCACACTTATATACAACACATTACTTTCATACGTAGGTGATGTGGGACTTCGCTTCACACCCTTCCTCACGCGCAGCGTGCTCACTCAGCAGCACCTGCCGCATGCAGGCCAAGGACACGCACTCTACCCATCCCTCGGCATTTTGGCTCTGATACCATGTTACATGGTCTTGGGTAGAACTCAACCCCAAAAGCTAGCCCAAGATGTGAGGGAGCCCTCACGTTTTTATACTACTTATTACTTACATATCTAAGTAATGTTGGACTTTGCTTCACAGGACACGCACCCTAACCAAAAGTGAGCACACTGCGCGTGAGGAAGGGTGTGAAGTGAAGTCCCACATCACCTAGGTATGAAAGTAATGCGCTGATATAAGCATGAGGGCACCCTCACCTCTTGAGCTAGCTTTTGGGATAGCGTTTTACCCAATACCGTGCAACATGGTATCAAAGCCGGAACACTGAGGGATGGGTAGGGTGTGTGTCCTTAGCCTGCATGCAGCAGGTGCTGCCAAGTGAGCATGTTACGCGTGAGGGAGGGTGTGAAGCGAAGTCCCACATCGCTTAGGTATGAAAGTAATGTGCCGTATATAAGTGTGAGGGCACCCTCACATATTGAGCTAGCTTTTGGGGTTGAGTTCTACCCAAGACCGTGTAACATGGTATCAAAGTCGGCATACCGAGGGATGCTAGCTCAGGAAGTGAGGGCTCCCTCACCTCCTCAGCTAGCTTTTGGGGTTGAGTTCTACCCAGGACCGTGTAACATGGTATCAGAGCCGACATACAGAGGGGTGGTTAGGGTGCGTGTCCCTGGCCTGCACGGGATAGATGCTATCGAGTGAACACGCCGTGCGTGAGGGAGGGTGTGAAGCGAAGTCCCACATCGCTTAGGTATGAAAGTAATAAGCAGTATATAAGTGTATGGGCTCCCTCACCTCTTAAGCTAGCTTTCTCCTGAGCTAGCTTTTGGGGTTAAATTTTACCCAAGACCGTGTAACATGTGATCAGAGCCATCATACCGAGGGATGGGTAGGGTGTATATCCCTGGCCAGCACGCGGCCGAGTGAGCACGCTACTCGTGAGGGAGGGTGTAAAGCGAAGTCCTACATCGCTAAGGTATGAAAGTAGCAATATATAAGAGTGAGGGCTCCCTCACCTCTTGAGCTAGCTTTTGGGGTTGAGTTCTACCCAAGACCGTGTAACGAGTGAGAATGCTGCGCGTGAGGGAGGGTGTGAAGTGAAGTCCCACATCGCCTAGATATGAAAGTAATGTGTGCTATATAAGCGCGAGGGCATGTCCCTGATCTGCACGTGGCAAGTGCTGCTGAGTGAGTACGCTGCGCTTGAGGGAGGGTGTGAAGTGAAGTCCCACATCGCTTAGGTATGAAAGTAATAAGTAGTATATAAGCGTGAGGGCACCCTCACCTCTTGAGCTAGCTTTTGGGGTTGAGTTCTGCCCAAGACCGTGTAACAGTGCCTTTATTCATTATTTGGGGTATTGGGTTTCTATTTGTGGATTGTGAGTTTGTTATAGTTTCTTTCTTTCTTTTTTTCCCCATTGTAAGTTGGACATCTTATCCTCTTTTCTTTTTTGATTGAAAAAAGTTGTTGCTTATCAAGAAAAAAAAAAGATCCAGTGTCATATAGTGGATCAGATACTGGTTTATTTGCTTGGGTACAACAATTATACTCAATTTATTCAGTCAAAACTTAGAATTACAAATAAATGTACTTTTTTTTTTAAAGAAAAAATTCTTTCTTATAGAAAGATGGTGCATCTTCTGGACATCAAGACAAGATTGAGGTTAAAGGCTTAAAGTTCTTTCCGAGTTTGAAAGGGAAAATATTCAAGAGAGGAACATATATCTTGTATATGTTTAGTATGACTGAGCTAAATCTTATAGTTAGGGGATAGTGCTTTTGAATGGTTGCATCGGTAAACCTGTATCCCTCCCCTTTTTTATTTTATTTACTTTCATTATTAAATAGAACTGGTTCTTTGTGGCTTGAGAAATTTCCTTTCATATTTGTGCATGTATAGATAGATTTTTTCTGAATATTCAGTTATTCAATGCTTATACTGCATAGGCAATTAATAATAATTTGTAATTTTATACATACCTCTAACCAGGGGCAAATGACTTTGGTCAGTTGGGAGATGGAACTGAAGAGGGTAGGAAACACCCAAAGAAAGTAACGCAATTGCAGACAGAATTTGTGAAATCTGTATCTTGTGGGGCACATTGTACTGCAGCTATTGCAGAACCTTGTGAAAATGATGGAACAATCTCAACGAGTAGACTTTGGGTGTGGGGCCAAAATCAGGTGGTTATTGTTATCCTCTTAAGTTCATAATAGCTTCTTATTTTTTTGATTTATTCTTATCTGTACCCCTTTTCCCCTGTACTTGCAGGGATCAAATTATCCGCGCTTATATTGGGGGGCTTTTACTCCAAATACGGTATTTAATATATGTTTCTTGTTACATTGCAGATTAATGATATTTAATATATAATAAGTTTAGCTACTAAAACATTCCTGGAAATTGTATAAATTGCACTAGGGCATGATTAACAATAAAAACTAATATTTGTTAATATGGTTGGATTTTCCTTTTCAAATACTGTAAATAAACTATTACAATCATTTCTTTCTCAAAAGTATATGTTGGAGACGTCATTTGCTTGATAATATATCACCCTAAGATTGTGGCAATGTTTTCAGAGGTGAAGGTGTTAGGGAGGGGTTTTTCCCTTCTGTGAGGGTGTAAGCCCCTAGGCGTGATGTGTAAACGTTTTGAATTTTCGAGTTTTATATTTAAACTTAAATTTTATAAAAAAAAATATAAAGGCATAAACTATTTCCAAACATTTTAAAAGCTCCCTAGGCCCACAAATGTAGTTGATTAATAAATAAATAAATAAAACATATAAAAAGGTTATTATAACATTAGGAACTTGCAATTCTCTTTCATGGTGTGACTAAAATATAAAATATTCATACAACCTAAATTCAAATAACTTAAGTTCCTCTAACAAATCATATTAAGTTGTTCCCAACAATATCATCATCATCTTCATCCAATGTATCTATGATAGGGAAGGTTCTACTATCAAATCCTCTAAACCAAGGAGAAGCAAAGAAAATATTGAAAAGACACTTACTATAAAAAGGAAAATTGAGAAGAAGGACAAGAAGCAAAAAAAGAAAGGAAGGGATAAAAAAAAAAAAAAAAAAAAACCCCCCCCCCCCCCCCCCCCAAAAAAAAAAAAAAAAAAAAGAGGGAAAAAGAGGCAAACCAGGAGAAGAGAATATAAAAAGAAGAGAAGGGGGGAAAAAGAAGAAACTTACCCTAAAAATAAAATGTAGGAGGTGGGAATAAGAAGAAGAAGAATATGAGAGAGAAGAAAAGAAAAGAAAAGAACATGACAAGAAATAAAAACCTACTAAAAGTTAGTTGCCGGCTGTCTGCTCTCTCATTCAAGCCTCTCTCTCTCTCCCCCTCTCACTCCCTCTTTATTTCCTAGGGGCCACAGTCTCCTTTTAAAAAATTAATGCCTTTAAATGTGATTTTATAATGCATGTCATGTCTCTACTCATGCACGTCTACTTTGGGCTGTTTTTCCGATGGTATTCAAGGTGTGCCTTAACTTATTTGTTCCCAACTCTTATATATAAAGGGTCACGTTCTCTTTACACCTTATTTTGACACTTATGTTTACACATTGTTTTCAAAATACCGTTGTAGATCGAATATTTTGAAAAACCGACCATTAGATTAGATACTTTTCTTATGTTTGTCCTGTGCAAAAAAAATAAAATTGGGTGATCCAACGGTTAGTTTTTGAAAAATATCATTGTGAAGAACTATTATATTTTTTTTATTAATTAAAAACATCACATTTTTTTAAAGTGATATTTCTTAAAATCTAGCCGTTGGATCACTATGATTTTTGGCATATATGACATGCATAAGAAAAGTATCGAATCCAATGGTAAGTTCGTCAAAATATTTATCATACGTAGTGTTTTGAAAATGAGGTGTAAATATAGGTTTCAAAATAAGATGTAAGGGAACATGACCCTTACATCTTGTATATATATATATTTCCATTGTGATATGCAAATCTTCGTACTTGTCTAGTGCTAGGGAAGGTCTTCACATGCTATATACTAGCAAACCTTGTGTCTAACACACTTTTTATTGGCTATAGATGTATAAAGTCTGCATTGCTAGAAAAAATATACAATGAGTAACTACAATCACTATAAAACAGCCAACAACTTCTTGAAGGGGGTAAACTGATGTTGATGAAAAGCATATGTTAAGTGTTTCAACATTGGAAAATGTTTAGAAATTTCTTCATGTGAGGTTGCAACGAAGCTAGAATCCAAATTTTATTTGGTTGAATGGAAACGAGAATTGTGGAGGCTTGGCTTTCCAGCCATTGTGTATCATGACAAGGGCTATATTTCGCAAGTGTCTCTTGAGGTTTGTTCACAAAAAAGAACCGAGGAGGTTCGCTAGGCTTGAGGTCGGCCACACAAGGTAACAGAGCGAACAGAGATGTGGAAATGGAGAAGGAGAGACAAGAGCACTTTGAGATCTTGTGAGAGAAGGAAGGACCAAGGAGGCGACCAAGGGTCGATCTTGTCCTCTGTGAGTGTGGCTAGGTGAACCTTAACGTGGAGGGAGTGCAGTAATCACCTCTAAGTCCCAAGTAGATGGGAAAAATTAATGCTTGTCTTTGCATGTAGGCATGGGTATTTATATATAGGACAATGGTGAGGTCCAGCTAGATATCTAGGGACGAACCAATATTAGAATTCTATCTGACTTGCGTGTCAGGGCCTAAATTCCCCATTGAGTTGTCCCTATCAAAGGTACGGAATGGGATCTTGAATATCTTTGATCAGGCCTGGGGCATAGGGTCGCAGTGTGTCAGCATTGACGCGACAGCCAATGCGACGGGTCAACAATCGTACTCGTAGGTTATGCTGCACTCTCCACGTGTTTAAAGACCATACTCGACTCGATCTCAAGGAGGTCAGGGCTAAGGCCGAGCGTAGGAGCTGGCGTCGATCTTATTCCTTTGCCTTGGACGTTCCTCATGTCTTGCCCTCCAATCCATTCTTCCCTGTTCTTTCCTTGTTGGTGTTATGATGGTTAACCCAGCCTTGGGGTCGACCTTACCTTTGGGGGCGGTTGTCTTGAGTTCACAAGGGAACCCTACTACGAGCTGATTGTCAACATGGCAAACGTGGTTCAACCCTTATCTTTCTAAGAGAAGGGTCGCATGAGACCGCATCCCCTTTCTTCTGCTCAGGTGGGCGGGCATTCACAGTAGTGAGCAGCCTAAGTAGATAGGGCATCCACCCTGAGGCAGGCATCTCCGTCGAAGTGAGGTGACTTGACGAAGGTCGATCCTTGGAGGGGACGCTGGTTCGCCACTGCCGAAGGAGTGCCCGAGGGGCGGTTTATCATGTGTTGAGGTCGACAATGATTTTTGGGTGTCGAGCCCTGTATGTGGGAGGTCGATGAATTCCTCCTATCAACAAGGTTTAAACAGGAAATAGTTTGTGGACGGTTCTCTAACATTTTTAATGAGGATTGTGTAGGATTGCTCATCTTTTGGCTTCCTTTGATCATTATAGAAGCAAAAGCGCCACATATGGATTGGATTTTAGGGTCCATTTTGGATTTGCATGTGTTAGTGTTATAACTGTTTTATGATCTTAGGACTGGGGCTGAGAAGCAGGATTCTAACACATCAAATGACTCAAAGTAGCTATGTCATGTGAATTTTGTAGGCTAACATATTTGATGAGATTAAACCATTTGATTTGATTGCTCTTTTCTTAAATTATTCTCAAATTCTAAGCATTTGATTTGAAAGTTATTTTTTGGGATCGAGAAAACTGATAAAATTAGTAAACTATGCTAGAATTAACTATTACTTGATACACTAAATGAAATCCATCATATAATGGGTCCAGAACTTTTCCTATATGCTCAGATTTATTTTATTGGGTGCATTATAGCTGCTAGTAGAATCTAAATTGATGTAGATTAGGCACAAAAAGTGGGAGAACCATTTATTGATTTTAGAATGTAAATACAAGAAATGTGAGTTTTACGTGTAAATAAAAGAAGTAAATAGAATAACTTTGAGGAAAAATTTAAATATAAAATGAAGATACAAAAACATTATAAAGTGCCAAGGTGAACACAGACTATGTTTTTTAAGGGCCAATATGTAATTTTTTTTTTTTTTGGGAGGTTGGGAATGTAGAAAAGTTGATTTTTAGGAGCTTTCATATAATATAATTAGTAAGACATATGTAAGGGACTTTTAGATGTATGGGGGAGCCATGGCCTTGCTTGCCAACCACTCTCCACCCATGCTTATGACTATGAATTGATGTAATGTCTTTCACGATATCTTATTCACAATTTGATTAGTTTGGCTCCTAAATATGAGAGAATATATTATTAATGGGCTGTTATTTTATAATGAACGGCTACTTGTGATGTGTTTAGCAGTTTAATATGTTGCGAATTTTACTGTGCAACTTATGGTTTTTGAACCATGTGGGAGAATGTAACTAGGCAAATTGTAGATTTGTGTTTGTTTTGGGAAAACTTTGATTAATTATTGGCATGAGTGGACTTATTAATTGTAGAAAGGAACTAAATTGAACTTGTCCCAAGTTTTGCTAGGCTAGCATCATAGGTATGGAATGCTTTTATGAGGTTAGAGGCCTGTGTGCAGGAGATTTAGGGGAAGATATCAAAGGTTGAGGGTGGGTAGGCTTTATAGTTGGTTTACGTTTGGAACAGGCTAAAATTGAATGCAAGAGAGTTGCTGGAAATGCAGGGAGCAATTGCTGGAAATTCTGAATAGCAATTATTTTGGGCTTAGCTGCAACTATTTGAGGGTTTATGGTGTTAAGGCCAAGGTTTGAAGGTGGGAGAAAGGTTGGAGTTATGAAAAATAAGGATTTAGGGATTAAAGGGTTTGAAACAAAGGATTATTGGTGGATTTAAAGAAAGCACATCAGTGCAGTAAGTAGAGAAGAAGAAGAAAATCTTTTTTAGGAATCACTCCTAGAGTCTTAGAGCCTCTTAGGCATCACACCTAAGGTCCTGTAGTTAGCACACTTGGGTTAGGTTTGCATCACATAACCCTCAAGAACTCCAATAGCTGTAGCAAATTTTGTATCTTTAATTCATTTCCAAAATTCTACTGTCACATCATTTATATAAGCTCCCATACTTGGAGAGCAAGCAAGCTTACAAGACAAGCTAAGTGTACTTGGACTAAGCCCAAAACATGCAACAAAAAAACTGATATAAACTAATTAATAAGTCCACAAAACCCGACCAACTAAACACAATCTAGCCCAAAGTTAGAAATTACTATAATACTCTTGAATCCATAAAACCCGACAAAAGTTAAATAAACTTGCATCATGGGACATTAAAGAATGGATAAAATCAAACTTGAATCTAACTGAACTCAACCGAACAAGGTCCCAAGTAGACCCTCTCTTGAACTTGAAATAATTTTCGAGACCTTTTGAGACTAGTATCACCTGGTCTTGGATGGGTTAAGACTTTCATGATCTATAGGCAGATTAAGAATCCTAGACTCTAAGGTCACAGAAGGCTAGCTCCTTCTGGCTGAGAGAGGAAGAGAGTCGTGGTTCAGACCCTCTCTTGAACTCGAACTAATTTTTGAGACCTTTTGAGACCAGCATCACCTGGTCTTGGATGGGTTATGACTTTCATGATCTTTCGGTGGATTAAGAATTCCTGGCTCTAAGATCACAGAAGGAAGCTCCTCCTGGCTGAGAGAGAAAGAGAGTTGTGGTTCTGCCAGTCTGTAAATCATGTCCTTGCTCCACACACTTTACAAAGAGAATAACACCTTATGAGTTGCAAACTAAGAAGCATGGACACTTCTCTAGAGGTGCTGTTATCCTGTCAGACATGACACCTTTCACTTCGTCTCCTTTTTTCTTTTTCTTCATTTTCATTTTTATCATATCTTTTCTGTGAACAATTCAACTAGGATTTTCAAAAATAATACAAAGAAATGTGTTTTGAACGATGTATGTGATCTTACATGAATCATGATATAATATAATTAAATGTATAAAAATATATGTTTTCTTAATGTCATGTCCCCTTATCCTAAAATTTTGAGGATTTGATATGTCGGCACATCCGTGTCTTGTGTTTGTGTTCATGCTTCTTCGGTGTTTAGTTATTCATTTATATGTAAAATAATGATTATCTGCTACAACATGTACCTGTTTCATACTGATTGCAGCCCCGCTCTTGCAGTTCTGTATTATGACATGATAAGGCCTATCATTAACCTAAATTGAATTTATCTCACTAAAACCATTAAATATATCTATTATTACTTGTTGTGAACTGGTCCTTGACTTGCATCAGGCAGTAATTTTGTATCAAACATGAGTCCCTTTCTATGTCTTCTACCATTTAATTTACCTTCCCATTATATATATATATTTCCCATTTTCTTTTTCAATTTGTACAGATTATCCGCCAAGTTTCGTGCGGGGCAGTTCATGTGGTGGCTTTATCAGAGGATGGCCTGGTACAGGCTTGGGGTAAATTTTCTTCTTGATCAACGATGTGTCATTGTTTTAAAACATATTCCAAATAGAATTTGCAAATTATTTTGGTAATTAATCTAGCAGTTTCTATGTATGTATTAATATTTATTTGGATGCTAATATATAGTGTTATTTGTTGATAATGTTTACTTTTGTGCACTGTTAATATTACATAGATCATAAAATTTAGGATAAGAGACCTTAGTATTCATATTCTAGTTTCCCGCCACTTATTAATCAGAATCTTATTAATGTTCTGACAAACCAGGCTACAATGAGTATGGTCAACTTGGCAGAGGTTGTACTTCTGAAGGACTACAGGGGGCTCGTGTTATAAATGCTTATGCAAAGTTCCTTGACGAAGCCCCTGAGCTTGTGAAGATTACTCAAGTGTCATGCGGGGAGTACCACGCTGCAGCTATATCTGAAACAGGCGAGGTGTAAGTGATCTGAAGGACTTATTAGATGGAGCTAAGTTCAACTGTGAGGTGTGAGAAATGTGGTTATCCGCATGGCACATTATAAGAGATGTGGTTATCTCTGCATGGCTCAAGTAAATCTGATTGAAGATTTGGAAAAATCTTCTTATGAGAATCTTACATTTGCTCAGGAGATGGCATGCAATAGAAATATGATGCATCTCCATATGCGAGTCTCTATTCCCTTTAGCTTGAATATGCATGCATATCGCGTAGCATCCATGAAAACATTACTTAAATTTTGATATTTGGTTGTTCATGTTACTAACATGTACACATGTTTATTTGTTCCTGATTAGGTTTTATTTATTTATTTTATAAACATGTGTACATGGTGGGTATTTTTATCCTCTTTCAGTTATCTATTTATTTTATCACCCTTCTTTGTGATAGGTCAAATAGGCTAATAGAAGGTTGCTGTTTTGTGGAAAGCTAGTCATAGTAGTTTTCGATACATCATTTGTTGAATACCTCATATTTTTACCCATCAATTCAAAAAAGTTAAAAAAAAAAAAAACCCAATATATGTTCCTATTACCTTTACTGTTGTTATTGCAAACTCTGTTTAATGAGGTTATTTTCTGGTTGTATGGACTGAGTTTTTATTACTCCATGAGATGAATGCTTTAATGTCATCATGTTTGTTCCACTTAAATTTCTCTACAATTTTTTCATTACTAAAAACAATTTGCTTTCAATCTCGCAGCTATACTTGGGGGTTGGGAAACATGGGTCAACTTGGGCATTGTTCCCTCCAGTATGGAGATAAGGAGCTGTTGCCGAGGCGGGTGGTCGCCCTTGATGAGATATGCATAAAAGATGTTGCATGCGGTGGTGTACATACATGTGCTTTGACTTTGAAGGGAGCTCTTTATGCTTGGGGTGGTGATCATGTAGGGCAACTAGGCCTTGGCCCCCAAACTGGATTATTTTCATGCCTCCCTAACGAATCTGAAATGTTTCTTCGAAATATCCCTGTTTTGGTTGTCCCAAGTGGTGTGCAACTTGTTGCATGTGGACATTCTCATACACTTATTGCTATGAGAGATGGAAGAATTCATGGATGGGGTTACAATAGCTATGGTCAGGCAGCTAATGAGAAATCTACATATGCTTGGTATCCATCACCAGTTGATTGGTACGATCATGTAGCTAAACTGTTGCTCAGTAGCTTCTGCAGACTTGTTGATGTAATCTTCGTCTCCTGATGGAAGTATTTTTGTGCAGGTGTGTTGGGGAAGTGCGGAAATTGTCAGCTGGTGGTGGTCATTCTGCCGTGTTGACTGATGCATGTTCCTTGAAAGAATTATGCGAGTTTAGGCTTGCAGACAGTGTAACTCTGTTGAATGCTTCTGAAATTGAGGATGTTGCATCCAGAACCGGATCGGATGCCTTAGCACGCCTTTGTGAAAGATTGAGGTATTGATTTAGTTTGGAGCCTTATTTGGCATGTGGATAGGACATATACTGATATACCCCACTACTGCTTTTTTTTTTTTTTTCCTCTCTTTAAATTATTTCCAAAGTATTTCTTTTCTTTCTGAAGTTTGTTTCTCTATTTTGTTTCTTAGGTATATAGGTTTAGAGTAGATTTGGGTAGTTATCACTGTTTGGAACCTCATTTAATTTGTCGATATTATATATAGTTGTGCAGTGTCATTCTGTCTAGAGTGTTTCTTATCTTCTTGAAGCCTGTCATGCCATTTTGCCTTGTCTCATGTTGAATGGAATTGTGCAACACTACCATCATTCATTATATTTCTAAACTGAGTTGTCACCATTATTTTTCTGCTGATTCAAATAATTATTTTCTTCCATGTAAACCAAACTTAATTCCTGATTTTTCTTCTCTTGATCCCCATGCTCCTCTCCCCCCACCAAAAGCACACCCGGTTCCTTTATAACGAATTATTTGTGAATGAAACTAATACCAAAGTTACATAAAAACTGAGTACCTAAGAGTTGGGTTAGTTGCACCATTTTGAAGTAGAGAGTGCTGAGTATCTATATCATCTAGCCATTGAAACGAATAAAAGTCAATACCCTGGAAGGTGAACTGAAGCTTTCATACAAATTATGATTTAGCTTTCTGGCTTTAAAGCTGTGATTTTAAATTTTAATGAGCCCATTAATATTTAGAGGCCTAGTCATTCTCAAGCAAACCTAACATAGGGCAGGATCCAACTTGCTCACATCTTTGGCTTTCATGGATGGTGCTGAATGGAGCTTTTAATTCACCTGATCCTTGATTGAGCCTAATTCTGAATTTGAAAGGACCCGAGTATATTCATTATCATCATTTACCTTCTTGACCCAGTAACCCATTCCCCACTGCAAAAGGGAGAAAAAAAAAAACCTTCTTGACTATATTTTCTGTTACTAATTGTAGTAATTTGTATGGAGTCCTTGACTAAGGATTTGGCAGGAGTATTCTCCATATTGGTTTGCGTTTATTTTATTTCTGCTGCATATATTGTTTGATCATGAAGATGCCATGTTAACCAGTTCTTTGCATCCATAGGGAGCATTTGCTTGATGTTGGTGATTGTGGTTACAAAGAAAGCTGACATATCTTCTAATTTGTCGATGTGAGAAGCATGAGATTGGCGGTGGGGATTGCTAATCATTCTGTTGACGTCTATTTCCTGTTGGTCACCTCTTGATTATTGATCTAATCTGAGCTGTAAGTTTAGGAACGTTTTGATTTCAAATAATGAAGGGGAATCTCTTTGTATTATAACTATTCATTGAATTTCTGCAAATTTGAACATTTGCAAAACAATATTTAGCCTATTTACTCAACAATCTGTAACTTAGTGAATTGAAGTGCCCATGGCACGGATCGAAGTATGGGTTGTGCAAGCAATGGATCTGCACTTCTAATTTCCTGTTGTATACTAAGTTTGTCAAGCTAGTTATGTCCTGGTTGATGAAATTGAATAAAACCCTTTCAAGAAAGGTTTAGATACATATATACAGTCCGGATCTTATAAGGACGACGTCCTTACCAATCTTATTATCATGCCACTTTTACTGAGATATGTATGTTAAGCCTTTCTTCTTTGGTAGAGTAGGTAGAATCTGTTGTTTTGAACAGCAGAAATGCGGCATTTTCTTGTTTCTTCGACCTTCATTTTAAGTAAGGTAAACTGCTAATTATAAGAAGGGTGTATCTGTTTGACGTGTGAGGTGTTTCTGCCGGTGGTTCATTTCCCATCATGTCCATATCATGGGCTATAATGGCAGCACTCAATCAAAATTATGACTCTAAATGAGCCAACCTCAGTTGGACTGTCTAAATGAGCTGAACTCAGTACTGGATTGTTCATGTTGGTTTAGGTCGAAACTTTGATTGAAGCTTGTGCCGACCCTCAGAACTTGAGTAGACCCACAAAAAGGAAAAGTCTGGAGTCTTTTGCACTTAAATTTTTGTTAAGATGAGATTGCAATCTTGGAAGCAGTTCAAATTCGACCAAAAGACATTGGAACCATCCACTTTTGGTTGAGTGGGACTTGATCAAAATAGTACGGATTTTACATAGGGTAATACAAGAGGGGTTAAGGGAATGACATTGATGTGCATTTTCATCATGTAATCAAGGATCACTCCTTGGTTGGTTGGTTGGTTGGTTGGTTCGTTCATTCATTCATGTGGCGAAGCATCCACGGTGGGATGAGCGTAGCGGTAGTGAGGCGAGTTTGAGCTCCAGTCCCTTGGGTTATGGCTCCTCTGCCTTGAAAACTGCCAGTGCTGCATCATTTTATACACAATTTTATATACAACTTTATATTAGCTCAATATATATACAGCCAACATGGCCTCATGAGAAACTTCTACTCAAATTGTATTTCATGCATAATGCTGATACTACCATATCACTGCTTAGCTTCATCTAACGGCTCTAGAGTAGGCCTACAAGATAATTTGGGCCAATTTTAGCCAAATTGAGTTTGAATTTGGATTATCATGGGACTTGGGAGTCTTTGGTCAGGCCATCCTTGTACTTCTTTATATATATCTTTTCATTTATCAAGACGTATTATTCTACTAAAAATAATTATGACAAGAATTAAAAAACTCATTTTTAATTGACCATCTTATCAATACTTCTAGAGTTGTCAAAAAATAATTTTGACGTTATCATCTCTTTAAATTAAATCAAGTGATGTTTTGACCTCTAAAAATCAGCTACTTATCCCATAGGTATATCCTGCAGACATATATTGTCATGGGATGATAGTGAGTACTCTCAGACCCCTTCCAACTGTTTAAAAACTACTGTCAAGCCGTGACATGATGCATTTGCACCGTTCATCCTAGACTAAAAATTATGGGAAATGACTAGGGAAAAGTGTTTCATTGCTTGGAAATTAAACTGGCACACTTCCCTGGAGGTATTGTGTTGGTGCTAGTGATCGATGGTGGTGGTGGTGGAGGTGGAGGATACATATCAAACACGCTATTCCTCCAACAAGTTACTTAATTGTTTTCACAATTTTTATTTTATCTATATATATATATATATTCCAATTTTCTATGAATAATACAATTCGGACTTTCAGAAATAATGCATAATGGCTGTGTTTAAAATGACACATGTGATGCTATATGATTTGATATAATTATATGCATAAAAATATATACTTTACCAATATCATATTCCCTGTATCCTATTTTTTTTAGAATTTGTCGTGTAAGAGCATTTCCAATGTATTCATACCATTTGATGCACTAAAGCCAAACTTTGGCATCCCAAATGGTCCAATGCACTAATGTTATATTTTGGCATTTCTCACATTTTCAAAGAAAAAGTATGATATGACACAAATAGCATGTATGATTTGAGGTGCCAAATTTGGCATCAAGGGTTGTAATTGTCAAAATTTGGCAACCCAAAAGGCGTACATTCTATTGGAACAAGTTATTTGAATGCAAATGCCAAATTTTGGCAATGGCAACTCATATTTGGCAATGGCAACTCATAATGTACCCCCATTGGAGATGCTTCAAGTACGTCCATGTTGTACAGTGAAAATCATGTGTTGGTACCTGTACTGAGATTGCCGAAAGAAAAATGTGCAAGTGCAGAACTCTAGATTCTGGAGTCTATTTTGCCGTTTAGCAAATAGGGCTGGAGGGGTCATGTCTTTTCCCTCCAAAAGTAACTATGTTCTGAAATAGGATCAAACTTACCTAGATACCATGGAAATTCCATGCCACATCCCATCAAGAAACCATTTTTATCTATCATCTAGAGAGAGAAAGAGAGTACGTACCCAATGGTTAGAGAAGGAAGTGGGATTGATGGAGGGGGTGACTGCATGAAGCTGGATGAGTTGTGGGATACTTGGTTTTGCTGCTGCCAATGCGTGTGCTCCGTCAATGTCTTCTCATTCTCCTTGAGCTATTTTCGTGTCACAATTAAGAATTTCATATATTAGATGCAACGTACGTAGTTTTTGTTATGAGAGAAAGATCAAAAGTGGCTTCAGGTTTGAAAAACCATGCATGCATGCAGTAGCTAGTTACGTACAATATATGTGTAATGAATTAGCTTTTTACCTTCTTTGCCAGCAATTTGTTTTGCTCCTGCAATGCCCTTTCCTGCCATGGATTAATTAATACACTCAGAGATTCTCTTCTTAATTAATTGCTTTCTACTGGGTTGCAATAAAAGTTATGTTTTGTTCCAAGAAGTAATGGTGCAGTACGTTCAAATAGAGATTACATAAAAATAAGAGAAATGAAAGGAGAAGAAGAGGGTAATTGCATTGAATTGGAAATTAAATATTAGATCTAAAACACAGGCTAGATGATAACTGATAAGGTCAACTCAAGTACACAGAACATGATTGGTTGGTGATGGTAGTTCCATAACATCAAATCATGATATGTGGTTATCAAGATCACCATGCTAAGAATAAAGGTCAGCAATATTAAAGGTGGGATTACTTCCCATAACATAGAGTAATTCAAGTTGATAGGCAATATTATCAACTACAATTTTTAGGAGTATTGTATTAGTTACATCGTTGCATCAAATGGTATCAGGGCAGGAAGTCTTATATATATTTAAGTCTTTTCGCTCGTGTAGGTGAATAATATTATGTAAGAGCATTGTCTTATTGGAGTAGGGTGGACCCCAAGGATAATATGTCCTTTTGTGGGGTTCAGCTGTTTGGGAGGTCTTGACTGAGAAGTTAGGGTTTATGAAATAAAATAATTTAATCTCATGCTTCTATCAATTATGGCTTTTGGGAGTATTGGCCGGTTATATTAAGAAGACCAAAGGAAATACAAATTGTATATTACTGTGGTAATTATTGGAAGCAGTTGAGAGAGAGAGAGAGAGAGAGAGAGTCCCATGACAAGAAGTTTCCATTAATTTAGGAATGGATAATATTAATGCGTGAACAAGATCGAGAACAGTACACACACACAAAACAATCTTACCTTTTTCTGAAGCTCAGAAATGGATTCCTGTATAAGTTGGTTCTGCATATGTGAAAGTGATTCATATATTAGTGATCAGCATGACCTAAAGATAGTATATGAAAGATGAACAGTGATATAAAAACTTCAAGAATATATAAGGTAATATGGTAATTTTACCTTTCTTGTTCGAATGCGCTTAAGAGCAGTATCAAGCTGTTGCTCCAAATTTTGAAGTTCTCTCATACTTAAGATATCAAGATCTTCTCCTGTAAAGTGCCTGAAAAATATTGATATGAAATCTATTAATTCCCCATTCTATAAACTGGTAGGAAACAACTTTGCCACAATAAGGATGCATGCATATAATTAACTAGGCCCCCGAGTCCCAATTTACAGGTTTAAAGTTCAAAAAATGACCATGATTCAGTGAGATCTAGCAATTTTGTTTCCATACTTCATTTTAACATACGTTTTTGAAAGTCTTTTCACCTGTATGGAGTAAGAGAAAGAGAAAAAAAAAAAAAAAAAAAAAAAAAACAAGAAAGGGCTAAAATCATCAATTAACGTGAATTTTTCCTCGAGTGGAATCTAAAAGGTGGTGGGTCATGACATAAAAAGGGTTTCTGACTGCTCGTGGCCACTAAGCTTAAAGAGTATTAATTATAGGAAAATGTGAAGGCCTTGTTTGGACGGGCTTATGCTTTACTTTTATGAGAAAAAAAAAAAAAAACATTTAGGTGCTTATGCTTTAATTTCCAAACAGACCCTAAATGTTCCAAATATTGTCCCAAAAGTGAATCCAAATGATGTGACTAATGATCCAACCTTTCTACCTCTTTTTATTTATTTATTTAAGGAACTCTCTCCTTAATAATAAATGAAGGTATTATATTCATTTAAGATACTTTTTTAAGGATATATATATATATATATATATATATATATATATTTTGGAATGTATAGCATTGCTCTCAATTATATGTTAGTCCTAATTGGTATGAAGTGAGAGAGCAGTACCTCATGTTCCTTTGTAAGATTTCAATCCTAGTCACTAGCTTGGGGTATTCCAGAGACCAGCTTCCCTGCACAGCATTCAAAAAAGGCTTAGAGTGCTCAGACTACTGAGTTTATATCAGTTAATATTAATCCTCAACCCGGCTAGAGGATTAATTCAGACTTCTTAAGATCACCTGATCGAATCTCTAGTACAATACGTACAGTTGAAGTTTTATTAAAAAAAAAATCGATAGAATAATATGGGAAAGAACCATGCACCTAATTAACGCAAGAGTTTGGACCAAGAAAACCCACTCAACAGTAACTAATGACATGAAACTGATTAAGGTCCTGTTTGGATTAGTTTTACCTAAAATCACTTTTGGAGAGCTATGTATTCACACATCTCTTTAGAATTATCCTCAAATCATCTATTCACATGTCAAAATTTTCATACTAGAAGTGATTATATTGTAACAAAAGTTAGGCGATCCCAGTTTTGGCCAACAATCATTCAAATCTATCATCCTTCAAATCCATGTAAAAGTGATTTTCATTCCACCCCTTTAATCAAGTGGAATTTTGAGTTCCAAAAGTGATTTTAGATTAAGCTAATCCAAAAGGGCCTAAATCGGAGAACATAAATACCCAAAAGTAAAACATGCTGTAAGGAGAGGCTAATTGTAGTTTAAATTTTGGAGAAATTCTAGTAGATTGGCTGGACGAAACCTGTGGTGCAGGATCAGTTGAAAGCTGTCTCTCTGCATAGGAGTACCTCTGATATCGTTCCAGGATCCTTTCCATGCTGTTACAAAAGGAAAATAATAGAACATAGACATAATGAAACGCCTTTCATACATGAATTATGAGTACATGAAAATTAATTGAAGGCTTAAAAAATAATAACACGAAGCAATGCGCTCATTTACACATGAAAATTAATAGTAGTTCACAATTTTTAATATTTTGGGGTCTTCAAGAAATGTCCAGAAAGTAGTAGTTTATCTTGATGATTGTAGAGTTTTCAGTATTTTTAAGAGTTGTATGGAGAAAAGAAAAGAATCCAGGATTACGTGAGGTGCTATTAATGGTAAGTGTATAAAAAGAGGTGTAGTGAGGCAATCAATTGTAACAAAAAAGTTACTCAAGTAATACTAGAAAATCAAGTTTAAGTAGTATTTTGGAAGTCTTTCTTATCATTCTATGAGCTCTTTATCGTCCCATGGCTGTGCGCATCTCCATACAATTGAATATCTTCATATTTTCTAGTATCTCTATACACTCTTATATATACTTTTTAATATTATATCATATAAATTTTCATACCAAATATTTTGCTTATAATAAATCCTATTTTTGTTTATATCACTTCCACTGCGCACCCCAACAGTTTTTCTTAAAACAATGTATAGATTACTAGTAGAAATAAAAAGAATTCTTCTTGCAAAATTATAATGCAATGACTCATTATTTGACACAAGTTGACATCCTGAAAAATTGACGCGTTTTTGTACAATAAGATGTTGATAATAGAATGAGAGATAAGTTGCTTCTCAATCTCAAATAAAAGCTTCCTCCCACAAGATCTTTGTTACATGGACACTTAAAATTTGTGCAGTACTTGTGTTGTATACAACATGGGTTGGGTATAGGACAAGTTACATGCTCTTGGATACTTAGGCTCTGTTTGGATTAACTTCACA
Organism: Hamamelis virginiana; assembly: GCA_017140935.1. NCBI lineage: Eukaryota > Viridiplantae > Streptophyta > Magnoliopsida > Saxifragales > Hamamelidaceae > Hamamelis > Hamamelis virginiana. The sequence goes on along the minus strand of JAESVK010000789.1, from coordinate 517,935 downwards.
TATAAAAAATTTCACATTATTAGAAGTAACTTTGGTAGAAGTTAGGGAGCTAGCTTTTAGCGCACTACAACAAAAATGACTTTTTACGGCACTTTTTTAACGGCGTTTTTTAGGAAATGCCGTGAAAAATAATATTTACGGCATTTTTTGCTAAAACGCCGTCTAAAATATGATATTTGGCTCTTTTTGCTATCCTATCATCTATCGAGTTGTTTAGAAGTAATTATCAACCCATCTCTTTAGATCAAGTGGCATTTTAACTCTAAAAATGATTTAAGGCCAAACTAATCCAAATGGAGTCTTAGCCTAATAAGTACACGCATTTAATGGAGGAAGAGTAGGATATTTCTAGTTCAATGGAAGTTCCCCAGCCTTCCATTTGTTATGTGGACATTTTAAATCGAATGAAGTTCCATTGTCCAAGTTGCTATGTGTCATGGTCTACTGCATGTTTTTGCCTTGTAAGTTTGTTTGTAGAGCTAGCCTAAACCTTCTAAATACCACTTTTGCATTTCTAAAAATGTAATAGAGTCAACGCTGTTGCCTAAATCAATCAAGTAAACTGCTGATTAGAGCTATTTGAAGGTCAAAGTGCTAGATCCATGAGAGTTGATGTATGTTTGGGGTTACCAAATTAGTGTCTCATCATATATAGGGTTAGGGCAAAGTGTCGCGCTTGCAGAACATTCATGCATAAAAGCTTAAAATGCTCTTAATCCCTTGTTGAAATTTCCAAACCAATATGTAGTAGAGATCGTTGGAGAACAACAAAAAGAACACCCTAACGAAGCAATACCAGAATTCCAAAAAAAAAATCTCAGTATTAGCACCCTAGAAACAACACCACACAACAGACCCAGAACCTAGCCTTGCGATCCATACAAAATACCAATAGGCAAATAAAGTAGAGAACAAATTATAGATTGAGGAAATTAAAGCCAAGCAACAAAAGGAAAATTGAATCACAAGAATTGTAGGAATGACTGTTGTATATTGATTCACCCAAGCTTGTATTACAGTGTACTATATATAGAGAACATAAATTATAGTGGGTAAATCACATAGTTTACAGTAGGTAAAATAATATATCTTACACCCCCCTCAAGTTGATGGTGGTTTACAGTGAATCTTCAACTTGTCATGTAGGAATCTAAATTAAGCAGAGCTTAAACCTTTGGTATATATCCACAATCTGATCTTGAATAGATATAAAATTGACAAGTAAATCCTTGCGCGCAACTTTGTCCCGAACAAAATGAAAATCAATTTTAACATGTTTGGTGTGGGCATGGAAAACGGATTAGAAGTGAGATGGGTAGCACCAAGATTGTCACACTATAGAATGGGAGCCTTCAAAGGTGAAACACCAAGTTCACCCAAAAACGACTGAAGCCAAGTGAAATCTTCTATGGCATCAACAATGGCTTAGGATTTAGACTCAGTTGAAGAGCGGGAAACATTGCGTTGTTTATGAGAAGACTAAGAGATAAGATTAAAGCCATGGTAAATAGCATACCCACTCATGGATTGACGTTCATCAAGACATCCTGCCCAATCCGAATCAGAGAAGACTGATAAATCTGTGGAGCTACTTTTGGTAATTAACAAACCATGATCCCTAGTGAGTTTTAACTAGCGCAAAATACGCTTAGCTGCCAACCAATGGTCTTTTGTGGTTGCATGCATGACTTGGCAGACTTTATTCACAGAGAAGACAATATTTGATTTTGTCAGTGTCAAATATTAGAGAGAACCAACAGTTTGACGATATGGAGTATGGTTGGTCAAAAGTGAACCACTATTTTTGGATAACGCCTACCCAGCAATACTTGGAGTTTGCACTGGTTTGGATTCAGCCATACCGAACTTGTGAAGAAGATTAGAAATATACTACCTTTGAGAGGGAAATAGACATTGAAGATGAGAAGTTGCTTCAATTCCTAAAAAATAGTGGAGAGTGCCAAGATCTTTGATGGAGAATTCATTACCGAGTGAGTTAATGAGCTCATATAGGTGAGCAAGATATGCGCCTGTGACAATAATATCATCAACATAGATGTAAACATAAATTGAAGCACCATTAATAAACTCGTGACTAAGAAGAAGACTGTGAAGTTCAGTAAATGGGTTGAATTCGGGGCAAGCATTAATGGTAGTGATGAGATCTTTGAACTCGGATCGTAGACCACACAAAATATAGATGCTAAGATCAATCAAGGAGAAAGGACAACATATAGCATGGAGGGCATCGGCATAAGACTTGCTTTTTTGAAGGTAGGTTCTGACATACATGTCATCTTGGTTTAGATTATGGAGATCAAAATGGAGTTGCATAATTCTGGTGTTGGAGGTAGAGGCAAGAGAGGTCTCAAGAGAGATAAATTTGTTGGGACGTCTTGAGGCCAATGATGAGAGGTATAACTTCTTCAGTAAAAGAGGTAATGAAAAGGCTTACCAACAATTGATCTTGACGGACCCTAGCGAGGTGATCAGGATTGGAAGTGATTTTGCCATTAGTTGAGATCGTGGGTAGAGGATAAGGAATGAAGCAATCAATAAATCCCATGAGGTCTTAACCATGGAGATAGGGAATTAATTGGGTCTTCTAATACAAAAAATTGTTGAGAGAAGTTTAAGGGAAATGAAATGATGAGTATTGGAGAGGGTACAGGGAGAATACGGAGGGGGCAGCGAGTATTTTGTTCGTGTCAGAGGAGATTTCAGGAGTAAAAAGTGAAGATGCCATGATCAAGACTAGTTTTTGGCTCTGCTACCAAATTGAATCACAAGAATTGTAGAAATAATTTTTGTATATTGATTCACTCACGCTTGTATTACAGTGTACTATATATAGAGAACATAAATTACAGTGGGTAAATCACATAGTTTATAGTATGTAAAATAATATATCTAATAAGGAATGTGTCTTCTAACCCCACTCTCAAAAAAACTAGTTCGCTAAGAAATTATCCAATATCCTTGCATAAAAATGCAATCTCATTAAGAATGCTAGTAGGTAGTCTGGAAACTGAGATTTAACAAACTACACCCCACTAAAGGAAAGGCAAAACTCGTGAAGATGAGAACTCGTGAAGATGATTACCTGTGCATAAGCAGAACTTGTGTTGATGAGAACTCGTGAAGATAGTTACTGGTGGAGACAAATGAGGATAAGCAGAACTCGTGTAGATGAGCACTAGTGAGGGTAGAGTATGAGAAGCAAAGGTAATCTGGTTGGTGTTTTTGTGGATAGTATTCCATGGAATAAAGGAAACTATTGATCAAGAAACATTTTTAGTAGATGTGGTGAGGTTTTAGATGTTTTCATTCCTTAAAAAAGAATGGTTATTCGAATATGAAGTGTGGTACGTTTTATTAGGTTTAGATTAGTGATAGAGGAAAGAAATGTTATGTCAGAGTTGAATGGGTTACAATTCTTTGGTTCAAGGATTATAGCTAATTTGGCTTTTGGATTAAAATTAAAAAAGAATGGGATATATGATTGTTAGGGATGAGAAGGCGGGATCCTCGAAAGCAAGAATGGAGACACAAAGATTTGGGTGAGAAGAAATCTTATGTGTAGGTGTTGAAAGGAAATATTGAAACAAATATTCAAAAGGAAAAGTTAATAAGTGAAAATTTGGGTAAAGGATAAACCACGAATAAAGAAGGATAGCTATGAAAGTTAGGATTTGACTACATGTTCAATCTCTCAGCCTTTTCGGATCTTGGAACCTATGAATCACAAGAAGAAAATACACACAACAAATAGAAAATTGTGTAAGAAAAGAAATAAATAGACATAGATATACGAGGTTTGGCAACTTGCTAACGTCTTTGAGAGCTACACCAATTCACAATATTGAAAATACAGAATACACATAATTTCTTCTCTCTAGGAATGATGGTCTCTCTGCCACACTCTTAACCCTAAAATACACGCACTGCTGGATAAGTGGTGGTAGAGCAAATGCATTATTTCTTAGTTAAAGTTGGGGATATTTTGGATCTTCAAAATATTATCATAATGGAAGGTATTCATGATGTAGTAGTTAGATTTTTGGGGGGAAAAGCTTTCTCTTTATTGATTTTCAATTAGAGGAGAGTAAGAATTTAGTCTTGAAGGACGATGAAAATTGTTTAAATTAAAGAAATGGGTGAAGAACTTAAGTGTTGGGAACAACATTAGTTTAGTCATGAAAAAATAGTTTGGCCGTCCATGGAGAGTTCCCTTTGCATGCATGGAATGTATCAAATTTCAAAAGCTTAGGTGAATATTTTAGAAGTGCCATTTCGCTGGATGAAATTACTACAGGGAAAAAGGTTCTTAATCGAGGAAGGGCTTTTGGTGTCTACTTCATCCTTCGTGGTAATCAACAAGATGCTTGTGGTTAATGTAGGTGATAAGTGTTATCTAGTCCATGTGAAAGAGGAAATAGGGTGTCCATTCAGTTGGGTGCCGGTTTTATGTAATGAATAAACTATTTAGCTTGTTAGTGACTTGGAAGAGGGAGGGGGGAGAATACAATTTATAAAAAATCTTGACGTCCGACATAGTGTGCAAGGTGAGAAGAATAACTTGTTTGGTAGCATGTAAGGCGAAGGTAACATTATTATTTTCATAAATAGGGATGCGGTGGAGTAGTTTATGCGTAAAAAAATTGCTTGTTTGGTTTGAAATTGGGGTTTGATCTAGGTATTAATTTGTGCATAAGTAGTAGAATTTGAGTGAGGGTGGAGGTATGGGAGGTATCATCTATTGCTCAGATGCTAAAGTGTAGGATAAGTGATTTGCTTTTTTTGTATTTAGGTTATTGTTGGGTGCTAATCCCAAGTCTTTCATTACATGGAAGTTTATTTTTATAAGGTTTATGTTAGCCCGGCCCTAAGGGCAATTTCATTGACCACATTTTGATGATCAATAAACATTACTTTAGTTACTAACAATTGGTTGAGTGTTTTTTTCTCTATAGAATCAAAGACATATCTTGTTGGAGCTCATCAACAAATCCCAAGCTTCTCAATTGTGCAAATATTCAAAATCATTAGAACATGAAGCTTATGGAGATCATCTTGAAGCCATTCCTTGAAGACCTTTGAAGTCAAGAGGTTTAGGAGTTTTATGTAAGGCAACTCAATTTGTTAAACTTGCATAGCTCAAGACAAAAAGTTTTCTTGCATTAGCATTCATTCTCTAGAAAACTTGTAAAAAGCTTTGTAAACTTAGTCAAAAATGCTTTTGGATGTTTAGTTAACTACTTAAGATGTTACAAGTTGATTTGGATTTAAGAATGTCAAGTTATTAGCTTGAGAATATGCCTAGTCGACTAACCCCTAAGTTCTACTCGACTAAACATGGTCAAGTAGCTAAAACTGTGGAAAATCTTAGTCTAGTCGACTAAACATATTTAGTAGTCATCTAACAAGACTTCTAGTCGACAAATCCATTTGTCCAGTTGACTAAAATCAGTCTGGTAGCCATTGTTTTGAAATGCAGAAGAGCTAGTCGACTAACCCCTTTGTCTAGTCGACTAACCGTGCCAAGAAAATTTCCTAAACTATTTTTAACTTAGCTAGTCGACTAATCAATCCTTTTCTAGTCGACTAATCAAGCCCGGGAACTCAAATGTTATGAAATTTTAACTGGCTAGTTGACTAATCACCTTGTCTAGTCGACTAAGGCTTCTGCAAATACAAAACGACTCTTTCCTCTTTGGGAAAATGAAGCATTTATTATGGCCTGCAGTTTCCATCTCATCCAATGAGATTCAAGGGAGTTTCAAACGTTCATTTCAAACCTAATCCAATATAAATAGAGGTATGCTTCTCATTTATTGCTATCAATTCAATACTAGTCAATAGCATTCATTGCAAGCATTCATCATTCAAAGCTTTCTCTTACAAATCCTTGAGCTATTCTTGTTAATCATTTGAGAGGCTATTAGTTGAGCTTATACTTGTGTAAATTAGCTTGTTCAAGTATTTATTGTACATAACCAACTCTTGAGATTGTATTAAGTGCTCTTTGTGAGGCTTGTGAGAGTGTTTTTGTGAGCACTGTCAAGTGTTCTTTGTGAGCACTTGTGAAAGTTCTTTGTGAGCTTTGGTGAGAGTCTTCCACCCACGAAAGAAGGCTGTATAAAGGTTTCTCTATCTTAAAAGAGTTATCTTTAGTGGATTGTGGAATCTTTGGGCTGAGTGCTTAAAGTGTGGATGTAGGCGAGCCGAATCATGTTAAATCATTGTGTTTGATTTATCTTTCCCTCTCTTATTTCAATTAATTGTTCATATATATTTGCTTCTGCTGAAATTAATTGAACCTAATTTTTATTTGGCAATATTTGATTAAAGTTTCCCAAAAACCCTATTCACCCCCCTCTAGGGTTATTTATTTGGGACAACAGTTTAAGTCAAGGATTTCAAGCTGGCGAGATAAATATCTCTCTTTGGGGTTAAAGTTGCTTTATTGAGTTCAGTCTTTTGATTGACCTATTCAGTATATGTTTTTGTTTTATTCACCCCCATCTTCTATGGAGTTTGGGCTCGGATTGATTTACTGAATTTGTTTTTGCTGGGTTGATATTATGAAGAAATGCGGTTAGGTGTGGTATATTAGTTTGAGGTAATTTGGAAGGTTAAGATTCTATTTATTCAAGGGTGGAGTTGAAGAAAATTGTGCACTAGGTGGCTTTCGAGGTTGTGGTTGGTTGTTTGTAAGCTACTAATTAATCCCTTTAAGAAGATGTCTTTGATGTGTTTTGTTGCCTTGGTTGGGGTGTCTGCATTCTGTATGATGGTAATCTTATTTTTTTGGTGTTTAGCAAGGGTTTGGTGGGTTTTCTTTCCTTATATGCTTTGTTTTATCCTTGTGTATGCTTGTTTTAGTTTCATTTTTGTGTTTTTGAGGTATTGGGTGCTAGGTGCAATGGTGTTGGCTATTTTATTATCTGTCTGTATGGGGTTTTGGTGGTACGGTGTTTGTTTTTGGGAGTTCATTTAGGTATCTAATGTAGTTTCCTTTAAATAAATAAATTTATTTTTGGCCGATCAAAAAAAAAAAAAAAAAAGCTTAAAATACTCTTTAAGGAAATGTCAGTTAGTTGACCAAGAATCTTGATTACCATTATAGAATAACATTTTGTGTCGGCACTATCCTACGTATGTTAAGTTTCTAACCTAAAAATCTAAGGTTTTAAACTTTTATTTAGACGAAAACATGAAAACCAATGCTTTGATACTATGTTAAGTTTCTTACTTAAAAGCTTAAGCTGTTAGGTGGAGAGCCCATAAAGGTATATGAAATTATAGAAAGCCTTTCATTTAGGCGATGCGGGATAAAGTGTATTTCGTTATTCTACAATGTAATTGTACCACGATTTCTATCGTATTAAAAGAAGGAATCTTTTTTATATATTGTTTTGGATTTTAATATTAATTTGTGCTCTAAAGATATATATTAAAGTTTTTTTTTTTTTTTTTCCTATGCAACATGGTATCCGAACTGTGAGATCTCGATTAATCCTCGCTTCCCATGTAAGGCCAACTCACCATGGGATTGTATAACTCCCGGCTAGTTGGTGACTGACCAAGAGAGTTTGGTCGGTGATTAGTTTCATTTAAAGTTCATTAAATGAAGTGAAAAATATATGCAACAAAACATGCAGTGCATAGAAAGGTGAAAATTTTATGAAAAGCGATGCAATCAGTATAGCAAAATTTGTAATAACATAAACAAAATGAAATTTAAAAAAAAAAATGAAAAAATCCATAAAAATCAATCCAATTAATATATAAAATATGTAAAAATATAGAGAAAATAGGCCAAACATATTCTTTATGCAATTTTTTAAATTCCATTTAATATATCGTAACATATTAAGGCCCATTTGAATATGCTTCTACTTTCTGTTTTCTACTTTTAAAAGTAAATAATAATAATAATAATAATAATAAATGAAAGTTTCAAGTGTGAAAAATTTTGATAGTTACTTTTAAAAGTTGAGGTATTAAGAAATTCTTACTATCTTAACTTTTAAAATTACTACCAAAATTTTGCAGTATAAAATATTATAAATATTTTTTTGTACTTTTACATCTAAAAGTTAAAAGTAGAAAAGAAAAAGCATATACTTAACCAAACGAGCCCTTGGCTTTCTTTAATAAAAGTATGACAAAACTTTAACAGGTCCTAAAAAGGTGAACCTTGTCCTGTGGGACGGGGTACGTCCAGCGGATGTGATGCTCTCATCTCATCTGTTATCTGTACAGACAAGTGCCGTGAAATTTCTACTTGCAGGGGTCATGATTCCATGTAGGATGAAACCTTTTTAATTTAAAGTTTAAAAGTCTGTACATGGACATGATAGAAATAAAGCTAAAGTACAAGCCTCTATCTTATCTCTGCATGCCATCATATACTCTTATGTATTTTTATATGTCTTGGAGAAAAATGGATCAATACAAATTTGGATTAAGTTTTGTATTCAATGCATTTTGCATCTAATTTAATTTGAATCCACCATTAGAGATGGCCTAATGAAGCTCCGAAGTTCATCACATGGTAACTAAATCCAAATGTTGGGTTGTCTTCTATACAAATTAACCTAACATATTTTGTTCTGTTCTTGCTAAAGCATGAAGCTGGTGGATTAAGGCTATGTGAGAGACACCACAAGCATGAGAGGCCAATTTTACCAAGGAATTTGCTTCTAATGAGAATAAATATTAGGACCTCTCAATATATAATCCAACGCTTGAAGTCAGATTAATTATAGGACAATCTAACGGCTAAATCAAAACATAGATATCAGATTGTGGTTTCATAAAAATAGATGTGTATGAATTTATCTCTATGTTTTGATTTCGCCCGTTGGATTGCCTTATAAGCTCATTTTAGGTCATTTGAAGCAAATCTAAACTCACAAAGAGATACCTATACAATATCAATGCAAAGTACTGCAATTTAAAAATCCAAAAAAAATAGCATTCCTCCCATTAAGCAGGATTTTTGAGGAATATATCTTTTAGTTTCAATAAAAGGATCATCCCATTCTTAAAGATTCTTCTATTTTATTTTCTTCCAAATACACTGAAGGATGCAAAAAGGATCTGCCATCCAAATTAATCTGATGTTTTTCATTCTCAGCCCTAAAATACTATGCATAAAAGAGGTTAATTTTTCACAATCCTTAGCATGATCAGCGAAATACCTAGCAAAGAGAAGAGGACATATATATATCCCACAACTCCTTAGCCACTTAGCAATGAAGAAATAAAATGATTCACTGGGTGTTCCTGGTCCCTTTTGCATATGAAACCCTAATATATAGAATCGTCCACCTCTTTTATACTAATTAAATGATCGATTATTAGAACATTCTTTTTAGTAGTTGTCGATCCCAAAAAGATGAGTTTAGATGAAACACAAGATTCCACACAATTTTCATTGGCAAAAAATTCACCATCCCAAAACCCCTCAAATTGTTGTAAAATGTGCTAACCAAAACCTTGCCCTTATTAGAGGACTTTCTCTACACCAATGAAGCCTCCCCAACTCTTGTCATCACAATATCACAAAGCTTTCTAAATAAAACCACCACAAATCCATTTCTACAGAAGAGCCTGAATAACTTTAAACCTGGACTACTTTTCTCTAGCAATTCAAACCCAATCCAAAATAAGAAAATTTAAAGTAATTCCTCTCCCAATCGAACCGACCAAAAAATCCCTCATAATCTTTTCTAGCTCCCTCATGTTACAACCAAGATTCGTCGCTAGCAAACTAACACACTTTTTTTTTTTTTTTTTCAAATGAAGTTAAAACCAAGCTTTCACTGAAAGCTCTCAAAATGGGGTGAGAAGGAAACTAGTATATATCTATAAGGTAAAAGAGGAATATGGGGATGGTTCCTTTGGATTCTTAGCAATTTTCTCCCCAACTTAGGGATGAAATCTCATCACCCAAAATCAAAAGTTTGACAGAGTCTCATAACCAAGTGAAGAAGATTCATTTTTCTCCAAACAGTTTGCAAAAGGTACTCCAGTCTAGCAAAGCATAAATCTATGTTGTGGATTTTACCTTCCTAGATAGAGGAGTTGCCACCAATTGAAATGGGGTGCGAAAGAAAACTGGAGAGACTAGCCCTATCTTGAGCCCAAAATAAAATAAAATTTGATTCTAATACTTACCCTACATAGAGCTAGCTACTTGTTGTATTTTGTTCGTGAGTGTGAGAAGCCAAGTAGTATTCATAGGCCATGCGGGATAATTTTATCTTTATCCCATGTTTGGTTGCATTAATTAGGGATGGGATCAATTATACATTGAATTATTATATTCTCTTCATAGAGGACATAATAATCTCATGGAGAGAGTAATATTGTTTTATCCCGTGATAAGATAATCCATTTTCAAAACCACGGGGATAAGAATGTTGTTTCTTTATCCAAATTATATATACCCACAAAACAATGACCACCCGGCCACCACCATTACCACAATTAAATCCCTTGATGAAATTGAATTTGGGGTATTTTTGAAATCAAGTGGATATCAATATATGTACCAAGCACTAAATATGAATTGCATAACAATTTCCATTACTATATCCAAACATGCACCAAACGTACATGGTGGATAAGTAGGGTATATATATAATTATCTAATGAAAAAACTTATCTTACTTAAACCTACAAGATCCAACCTTTTAATCAGGTATGCCAAATGTGGTAAAAGAGGCCAACAATGACCTGTTAAAGAACTTTTGTACGCATGATCCTATATATTCTTTCATTTCTCTCTCTCTCTCTCTCTCTCTCTCTCTCTCTCTCTCTCTATATATATATATATATATATATATATATATATATATATATATATATATATATATATATATTTCTGAAT
>JAESVK010000789.1:459644-506932 GCA_017140935.1 Hamamelis virginiana | reverse complement strand
GTTGGGCATCAATTAAAGAATTTTTCGTCTTTTCTTAGGAATTAGTTGTCGTAGACGTTGGAGAATAATTTTGAAAATCTAAAAAATATAAGAATTTTCTTGAAAATCTACTTTTATTTATTCAATGTACTTCAGAAAAATTTAGAATCTCCTAATCCTACATTAGTCTAAATTAATTCATGTCTTCCAAGATTTCAAGAAAATGAGCTAATAAGGTGAGTATGGTTTAGAACATATCCAGAAAGCTAGCGTCAAGTGATACTAAGGCATAGCTTCTATTTCCTCTCTTCAAATGTTATCTCATATCTACAAAAAAACAAACTTTAGATCATTTATGGAAGCTAATAATAAATGCTAGCAAGTTCACCTACTACATGCTCCCACACTAAGAAAATCCAACAGTGGTATTACAGCATAGGTGATCTTGGAAGTTCAGCAAATCAATATCAAAGGCAAAAATGCATTCAATCAAGAACAAGGAGGCTTGGCGCACGTGATTGAAGAAAACTAGCTAGCAATCAAAGGAGCAAGAATAAGGTTGCCAAGGAGAGAGGTGAGTGTTTTATATTCTAAAGAAGAAAGGGAAAATTGAATTTCTTTAACTTAAATTCTCTTATGAAAATTTTGGTATTTTCTAACTACTAATTTTGAAGTGTGAGAACTTGCATATATCTTCAAGCATGTGATTTATAGGATGATATTATTGAAGAGCCAACACACGACTCAAAAAGAGTTCAAGAAAAAAAAAAAAAAAAAAAAGAGCCTTGAAATTTTTGAAAGGGGAAATTTGGAAACATGTTGATGAATATTTAAAATCTTAAAGTCAATTAAGTATAGAAAAAGCTAGAATTCGAGTTCATTACTTCTATTTATGAAAATTTATCTTTACATATTAAATATTGAATGCGTGATTTGGATGAAGGCAAGACTTAAGAAGAAATTATCTATGAAGATGATTTTGCAAAGAAATAGTGTGAAGATCTCAAAAAATTTTGATTTAAGAAATTTTTTATGAAAACGAAGTTAAGGAAATTGAAAATGAAAAATATTTTTGTGGAAAGGAAGGAACAATTCAAGTAAAAATAAAAAATAAAAAAGCACGTATTATCTGTCCAAGAAGAAAAATTAAAATAGACAAAAGATAGAAAGGGATGAATGGATGCAGAAATGGGTATAGCAGTGGCACAAGAAATTGAAAGAAAAAAGCGAAGAATAATTGAAAATGCAGAATTTGGGGGAAAAGCTAAAAATTTAAAGGTTAGTGGAAATGTAGACAAGGTAGATTTTGAAAATAGATTGCCTGATCAGAAGTTGATTAAGAAATCAACAAGTTTGAAATTATAGATTTTGGTGTTGATTTAAAAGCAAAGAATTCAAAAAAATTTAGTAATGAGCAATGTTGGCAAGAAAGAAAATTTGATTGAAAATTTGATATTCAAACTGCAATCAAGTTTCATTAATATGGAACATTTCCTTGAAAAGCAAGTGCACAGAAAATTCAAAAAGTATGTCAAATTCGAAAAGCATGGAAACTGTTCCATAAAGAAGAAGGTACACATTGACATGAAGCCACTATTCAAACATGTATGTCAAGATGAAGAAGTATGGCATTGAAGCTTGTCGCATTCAATCAAAAGCATTTGAAAATTCAAAAAGGGGGAACAAACACCATACACAAAATGAAGAAGTCGAGATTTTCAAAATCATGATGAATATTGAAGAAAAATTTTGAAAATCTAAAAATATAAGAATTTTTTAGAGAATCAATATTTGTTTACTCAATGTACTTGAGAAAAATCTAAAATCTATTAATCCTAAATTAGTCTAGACTCATGTCTTTTACGATTCCAAGAAGATGAGTTAATAAGGTGAGTGTAGGATAATCCTTAGACAAGTATAAAAATGGTTTTCCGCCCTACTTGAAAAACCATTAATTCAAGATTGATTTAGATAATCACAAATGTTCAATAAAATCTTTAATTAATTAAAGATTTTTGTTAGTATCTAAAACAATTTTTGGTTAAAGATTTTTGGAAATCTACCCAAGTAACTTAGTACTTGTTTTGACCATAATTGAGGAAAATCTTTGCATGAGCTTTTTGATTAGTATCTTAAATGATGAAGAAATATTGTGTCCTCTATTAGGTTGAGAGGATATACATAGAGGAATGAAAACAAAAGACTACAGAGGTTAAACTCTAGTTTATTGCAACCTCAAATGGAGATCACCTTATAAACCATTGAGTAATGCTATGCATTGTTATAAAGTATCGCTATAAGTATTGTTACGAAGAAGAAAATGCTGTAAATTTCCAAATCTACCAATTAATTGGTGAATTCCCAAAACACTCTCTTTCTTCTTCATATATAGTGATACTTGTGGCAATACTTTGTCTCGTGGATAGCATTTTCTTAAACGAATTAGCAATGTTATTATATGCAAATCTAGCTAGTCTGTGGAAGAATGAGATCCCATGTAATAGACTTGGTAGTAAGACATTGAAGTGGTAACTAGCTTAAACTTCAGTAAATCGCTTTTATCTACCCATCCATTTGGGGAAGCATGGCTTGTGTATATACTTTAGCTTCATACTGACTTTGATCAATACTCTCTTGAAAGAGCTGACAAATAACACATTCCCATCTCTCCATTTTTTATTGGCCTCCCTGCAAGCTCTAACTCAGCTCTTACTCTTCATAAAATTGCAGTTGTATGACATACTAGGTCATGTAACTGTGCAAACAACTAAAAATATAATTCGCAGTCCACAATTATTTCCCATTGCCATTACTACATCCACAAGCTATAAATTGTTCCTAAATATGTTACAAACAATTTCTACCCCGAAGAGAGTTTTGTAATGCAATAAAAAAAAAAAAAGTCTATTAGCAGCATTTATAATTCTATAGCGATAAGCTAGATTACTTCTTGGTTCAATCTGGACAGTCCTCCCACTTTTTGGTTGTATGCAAATATTACATACTTGAGAAACAAACAGGAGAAATGGAAATGAAAGAATAATAGACCCATTGTCATTATGTTTTGAGAGGCCATAAAATCTATATTAATTCTATTTCAATGGTCATATATAGGAGTGATGTGTTTAGTGCTGGTGGCAACCATAAAGGCCGGATTTAGTTCTTCAAAGCCTCACAAAAACCTTCTTTTTTCTTTTTTTTCTCAGCAAAAAATAAGTTCATTAGTTAAGATTTTGATTACTCTAATTTACAAGTTGTCCCTCTTCATTAATGGGTTTGATTACTCTAATTAATTTATCATTTTTCTTCAGCTTATATAATTAGAGTGGCTTTTTTTTCTTTACATGATTGGAAACTCAATGAATACCTAAAGAAGAGTCAAAATAGTGGAGGCAACTTATCAAAGCAATAAATCACTTGTCCCTCTTTATGTTGATACTTGATAGAGATTGAATCCAACAATGACAATAAACTACTTGAGCAACTAATTGAATACTCACTAAACTACCTAGGAAGCCAAATTGGTTATCCTTGAACTAAAATTAGCGATTTTAAATCATAAACTCAGTAGGATATATCGAAAAGCATGATGAGTGACACTTGAGATGTTTTCAACTCCCCAATACCATGAATGAACACATTGTGTGTAGAGTTTATCTATCTAAATCAAAATGTGGAAAAATCTCATAGCCCTAACAAGCTTTACAAAATTTGAGGTAAAAAGAAGAATTAAGCTCTCTGAGTAATCTTTAAACTATCAATACAAATTAAAACCTAATTAGCTCCTACCAAACATGATATTGTGGCATACTGTATAATATTCTTGAAAAGGAGGAGACTGCATCTAACTTGTCCTATGTAGCAGTACTACTTCCAAGGACTTGTATCATTTTAACAAAGTTTTGCATATCTCCTTGGCGTACTCAAATTGCTGTTTTCTCAATTGTCATATATATATAATTATATATGCAGCAGCTAGTACTATATACTTCGCAGGAGTTGTATGATTTGAGGTGACTTTTCTCCAAGCTGTAGCAACAACAATGGAAAGCATGCAGGTACTAGGTTACAAACATAGGAGCAGCACGCCCAAGACACACACACAGCTCTAGGACACTTGCTCGATCAGATCTGACACTGTTCGTTTTGGTCACACAAATCCGACATCGAAATTAAAATAAATCAAAATCTAGCCTAGTATCTCATATAATCTACATTAATATATATAAGGATTAATATAACTAAAAGCAACCCATAAACTGCTACTTTTTCGTGGACCATTCTAAATAAAACTAGTTAGAAAGACTATTAATAATACTATAAAAAGTGTATTAAATCTTCATGTATAACGTCCACTTCTGATTTGACCAATTAAAGCAGTATAATGTCTGTGAAAACAATTTCAAGAAGACAAAAGATCGACCATCATAATTTTAATTCCTTTTTTGTCAAGAAACAAACAAAAAAATAAATAAATATATTACTCTTTAACCTTCTTAGTGGAAGAAGCAATATAGAAAAGAGTCATAGCCCTAGAAAGAGTAAGAAAACTTTGAATGGTATCAAGCCTCCAAGTAGGGTAGCCTAATTAATTTTGCATGTGTGTGCGCGTGTGTGTGTGTGAGAGAGAGAGAGAGAGAGATTGCTGTCAGAGCATAGCAATTGCTATAACAAATCAAAGGAGGATGGGAAAAAATGAAGATTTTGGTGTAATGCAGGCCATGAACAGTGTAATAATGGAGAATAATAAGCAAAATACCAATAACCCAAATGAAAAAATAAAATAAAAATTCACAAAACACCTATAAAAAAAAGAACCCAACATTTTTTTTCTTTAAAACAAAAAAAAAAAAAAAAAGCCAATACAAAGACAAAGTGTTAGAGAAGCAAGAAAAGATTTGAGTTAAAAGATAAAGAGTAGCAGTAGTATGCATGATACCTGGATTCGGTAGAATACTCAAAGAGCTTTCCTTTAGTGGAGAAGACAATCAAAGCAACCTCAGCATCACATAAAACTGAGATTTCATGTGCTTTCTTCAACAATCCCGACCTTCTCTTTGAGAATGTAACTTGTCGACTAATCTTGTTCTCGATCCGCTTCAACTGAACCCTCCCTCTCCCCATTTTTTTTTCAATTTTACCAAAAATCCTTCAACAACAAAAACAACTACACCAAAATTAACGAAAACCCTACTTCTACTTCTACTTCTACTTTTAGTTTTAGTTCATCATGTGTGAAGAAAATGCATGGGAAATATATATATATATATATATATATATATATATATTAATAATGATAAATTTTGGTTTCTTGGTTTTTGCTTTGTATGGGTGTGTTGTCAAGAGAGGGGTTGTTATATACTTATATATGTAGTGTAAGTGTATATATATGGGAACTGCAAAACAGGTTACAGATATATATTGGGGACTGGGGAGGTAGAAATCTAACCCATGAGTGGTATTGGGCAAAAACCAGGTTTGGTTTCGTAGGATGCGTTGTCGAGTTCTGATTGGGTAGCCACTACCAGTCGTTACTGCCTCATTTAGAGCCACAGGTTTAAGACAGTCCGTACAAGATCATGTCAATCAATTTGGGATCATATATCTATATTTATGCATTATATTATATATATATATATATATATCTTTGCATTTAATTTGTTTTGATCTGGTGACGGCGCTTCTTCTTCCTTTAATTACTTGCCTATTTAATTATGTTTTGAGGTTAATTAGTATTAATGTTGGGGGTTGAAATGTTAATATGGCTTTTGGGGTGTTAAATGGGCATTGAGTAGCCATAAATCCTCCCAAATTAAATTAAAATGCACATAAACACGCAAAGAGATGGTGCTCACTGCTCATAAATTAACATAAACTTTTGCTCTAGCTGCGCGCATTGACCTACCGGCTAATACTAATACTAATTTCATCATCTTAATTATAGTATATATATATATAAAGGCTAGGAGATGTAGCAACAAATAAAGTGGATGTGTATAGTACTATTTAGGGTTAACTTTGATGATTTTTGCTACTTCTAAAGGAAAAGGTTTGGTAGAGATAGTTAAGGCTTGTTTGGTTTTCTATTTAGAAAATTATTTTTATTCTCAAACTCACAAAAAAGAAAAAACAAAAAAATAAAAAAAATAAAAAAAAAAAGAAGAAAGAAGCAGCATAACAACACATTTTGAATTGTATTTTTTAAAATTATTTTCCTCTTTTGCTTCTTGACATTTTTTCAAAGTATGCTTCTGTGAACAATTTTCTAATAAAAGAAACAAATATACCCTTACTTGCTTCAAATATGGTAGTTTGTTACAGATTTTTATCGAAGATAAGGGGGTATTTGGCAAACTTAAGAACCTGGCCAGCTGAGAATAAGCATGTCTGGTTTTTATTTAGTATTGTTTGGTAAGTGCATTTTTCCGGCCTGTAGATCAGTTCAATCCTGTCCAGAAAATAAGGCATAAACACAAATTTTTTCAAACCAACTGTAAACTGGTTTACATAAAAATCATATAACAGAAAGAGATCAGAATTGGCCAGAACCAAATTTCAAAGTTCCCAAAAAGGCCCTAAGATACGCACCAGAGAGTTCTTGGGCTTATAAAACACGTGCAATATAATACTTCTATCTAATAGACTATTATTTTGGGTTGGAATCCAGTACCCGTGACAAATTCATATTATTGGAGCAACCCGTCCTCTAATTTAGTGTCACGCCAAACGTTCTCACTAAGAGGGTGTCTGTGTCCCCTAATTTGGTGTCTTGCCAAGCACCCACACCAGAAGGATGTTCGTTTTGTGCTACAAGTCCTCCCACTTGAAGGGCCTCAGGGTAAGATCGAAGGGTGGTCCGACCACAACAGTTTGAGGTGGGGGAGAATGCTACGTGTTTCTTATCCCGCATCGGATAGACACTAGAGATCGAGGTTATTAGTTTATAAAGTGCCTGCGATACCCCAACCTAATGGATTGATCTTTTGGATTGGTCTATTGGATTAGTATCTGACCTGTGACAAGTTCCTTATACATCAGATCTTTTGGATTGGTCTTTTGGATCAGTATCTGACCTGTGACAAGTTCCTTATGCATCACTACACAACAATTGATTGGACAACTAGACTAGAGATTGTGAGAGTGTTAAAACTTAGAACTATTAATGCAGTAATAACTCTTCCCAAGTAGAGAAGTAACAAAACATTTTTGTTATGTGTTATGTGCTCTTCACTTTTTCTGTCTTGCCTTTACCCATCTTCTAACTTAAAATTCACATACTCCAAAACCAGTACTTTTTTCCATGGGTCACATAGAATCGTTTAAAGTTTTTTGCACTTTAATTTCCTTTCATGTAATCCATCATAAATAGCAGTGCCCCACCTTCTTTTTCTCTTTCCGTTTTCTTTTTTCTTTTTTTATTTATGGGATGCAGATAAGAGTTTCATGCAAGAGTGGCATACTCAATTTATCATCGATCAAACCCTCTATCACTAAAACCAATTTTAATTTAGTACTGTACATCTATAACCTAATGCATTTATAAATGGTGATTAGAAGCAGTAATTGCAACTGCATGTGGTATTCAATAAGCCAGAACACATATATAATAGCTGTCAAATTCAGCCTTGCTTTAATAGAGCACTAACCTTTTTAGTTCCCTAGCTAGGTCACGGCACTACTTGCAGATTCTTTAACTTTCCTCTTATATATGTTCTCGCAAATAAAATCAATTAACTTTAGTACCATATATATATATATATATATATATATATATATATATATAGTCATTACCTACAAAATCTTTGCATCGATCTGTGGTAGCCATAGTTCTAATTATGGATGAAGATTCATGCTTATGTTCATGAGCTTTCTAGCTAGATCCATGAGTTTTCTTCTCTTTAGTGCCTCCTGCACTTTCCCATTCTCGATCAACTTGTAGCCCCCTACTCTCCTATTTCCATGTGCACAAAATTTCCCCTTTGAACTCACAATATGGACCACCAGAAGACTGTTCTCTCTCTCTCTCTCTCTCTCTCTCTCCCTCTCCAATTATCTCTTTAGAGCTTCCTACACTCCCCCACTCTCGATTAACTTGCAGCTTCCTACTCTCTCATTTCCATGCGCACAAAAATTTCCCTTGAACTCACAATATATATGGACCACCAGCTAGAAGACTATTCACTCTCTCTCTCTCTCCAATTCCTTTTTTTTTTTTTCCTTTCCATTTGCTTTTCACTTTTGTTTCTTGGAAATAGATTGCAAGACTAATACACATAACCAGCTGTGACACATATCACTCAAACTAACGTTAGAAGTATATGTACATATTACATATATGACTTTTAGCTCTTTTTATACGTGCAAAAATTAAAATTCTCCATTATTTATTGATAAGCATGGTCTTAACTAATTAAGGGTGAAGATTTAAAAAGATATATTGTACGTGCTTATTTCAGCAGTTGAATTCACCCTTCAATTCATTGTCTAGAGTCATGTCTTTTCACTCGTAGTATATATGTAAGGTATGGGTGGTGGTTGCAGTTAAGGTTGGAAGCATGTGTTCATACTTTTCTCAAAGAGAAATGCTTTACGTCGTGCTAGCAGGAATCCCGCCCACTCATAGGAGAAGCATTTTAGTTTCTCAAAATACTAAATGAAATTATTAGTTCATTACTCTTTGAAAGTTAATACAATTGATTGGATATGGTTCTAGACAGGAATGAATGACGTAGTACATTGGAATAAAGGCTTTAATTTGTTGAGTAAAATCAAGTCTGTATGAAGAAAAAACAAAAAACAAAAAACAAAAAACAAAATTTTCCATTTGCAAATTGAAGGCTATATATGCAATTGTATTAATTGGCTCCCAATTCATTTACAGACGGTTAAAATTGGCTTATATGCATTCCATTTACTTGTGAAATAATCCAATCAACCTGTTTATAAGCCTGCCTAGTTTACTGGTTTGGTTCAGATTTTTGACAGCTTTACTTTGTTATATGTTAGTTTAATTAGTATGGTGTATTGGAATAATAATAAAGGGCATAATTAAGTTCTTGTGGTCCATCCTCTAAGTACAAAGGAGATTAAAATCATACATACACACACACACACACACACACATATATAGAGAGAGAGAGATAAGAGATTATATGATTAATTATTTTATTAATTGTACCAGCTACTTGAGCTGTAAGATGAGTTAAGTGATAGTTTATTGTACTGCTTGAGCTGTAAAACCCTAAGGTTTTCAAAGAAAGTGGTCCCTTGTGTACTGGTAACCAAGTTTATTTCTATTTATGTAGAAACTTTGCATCTCCAACTCTCAAAATGAAGAATTATGGGACCACAACTAGTCCCAATGTATAAATATATATATACAGTACATATACACAACAACATATTATAAGTAAAATATATTATTTATAGTACTGAAAGATACTTAGAAAAATCCTCAATTAAGTGCATGAATTAAACTAAACCTGGGGACCATTTTACACATACCCAAAAGAAATCCCAAGAAATTAAAAGAATAAAAATAAAAATAAAAATAAAAAAGAGGCAGAGAAGCGCGCAGGTGAAAGCTCTAATCCCCCTCCCCCTTTTTTTTTCGATAACTGCACGGACGATGGGATTAATACTCTTCAAAGGAACATCATTTCATAAAACACGGCGAACATTCAAATCCTAGATCCGATCCCACTCAGTCCCTCTAAGGGGGGAATGTCTTCAACACTGTCACTATAATGGGAAGACAGCTTTAAATTTGAATTAATTATAAGCATTGTAACCTAATTATAATTAAGTTTATATATAGGTGATTAGAGAGGTATATATTGCAGGAAATGCTGTCCTAATATGACTTTCTCATATGAACATCTTAGTAACAAATGCATCA
Source organism: Hamamelis virginiana (assembly GCA_017140935.1). Lineage (NCBI taxonomy): Eukaryota > Viridiplantae > Streptophyta > Magnoliopsida > Saxifragales > Hamamelidaceae > Hamamelis > Hamamelis virginiana. Next base: position 497,055 of record JAESVK010000789.1, on the reverse strand, counting down.
TTAATTTACTCTTTAGGGTATTGATCTTTTAAGAAAAAATAAAATTGAATAACTAATAATATAGACAACTAGATATAAGTACTAATACCCAAGTTTTCCTACAGTCAAGGATAATTAATTAAGAAACATTGAAACTCATACTTATTTAAAACATTGAAACTCATAATTAAACTCATACTTTGTAAATATATTATTCTTTTCTTTGCTCTAGATAATAGATATGAGTGAAATAAATCAAAGGTCAGTGATATTTCGTTTTCAGAGGATAGGGAGCGGAAAGGGTCTCAGGTAGAGGTAGAGCTAGGTAGGTGTCATTTTCCCTACGATTAGACATCTTGTACGAGATACCAAACATCACCCTCAACATTGATTGATTCTACACCCACTTGCACTCAATGGATGCAAAATTTTATTTTAAAAGAAAATCCTACAAAAAGTCCCTCCAAAAGTGAGTCATATATACAAGAACATTTAATATATATATATATATATATATATACACGCACAAAAAGTTTATATAATTAAATTCACATGGCATCATCACCCGTTCCATTCATTTCAAAGGGAAATTCTCAATCCTCAATTTCATATATATATATATATACATTTTTTTTTTCCCAGTTTTGATTCCTATAGCATTGCTAATTAAAATTTCAACCCAACTTAGCATGGTAATACAGAGCCAAGTGAAATTGTTGGAAAAATTTAACACAACTTATTTTGCCCACGTGCGTAAATAACTCAGCATCTACTTCCTGCAATAATGCAAATTGCATGCTTAGAATGGTTGAAAAAATACGAGAGCTTATTATTGGAATAGAGATTGCGGGTGTCCTCATCATATCGATCTTGACTCATTTTAATTATAGTTTTAGCCCTTATAAGTCGCACTTGATTACATCTTTCCCTCTTTTGTAAGAAGAGGTCTTGAGATTGACAAAAAAAGAAGGTGGAAGATCTCCGAATTTTTGAATATCAAACCCTAAAACTAAAAGGGGTACAAAGATTTATTATATGGGACTGGATGTAAGGATTTATATATAGAGAGCCCTAAAACAAGTTAGAGGGATATAGGAATTTAGCATATGAGATAAGTTGCATGTTTTTAAAAAGCTTAAACATTCTAATTTGTTACCAAAAAACAATACTCCTCTATTATAGTAGATTGTACAATCCATATATCTAATATATTTGAAAATCATCAGTTGGGTAACGGTCCGCACTGATGATAGCTGTTCGTGATATATACGCACTAACAATGGATGGCTATGATTGTGCAGACCAATCTGCAATGGATCATTTCCCCTAATATATTTATCTATAACTAATTTTATTTTCAATGTATAATATCAATGCAGGTCCTTTTATAACTTCAATTTATAAACTAATGATCTATAATATTTCATATCTTTTCAATGAATTGAATCATCTTGGTTCATACTATAATTATTAATAAATAATATTTTAAGAATATTTATGTGTAATATTGAGTTTAATAGTGCATCTTCTACAGGCTAGCTTGCTAGTAAAGTTGATCTCTTGATGGTTGTACCAATGATATGAGTTTGAATCCCTCTTTCATGAGATGGAGAGGATTTAAAGGAAAGGAGAGGGCAATACCTATTGTGTAGTTCATAAGCACAATGTCTTCCTTAATTAAGTACCTAAAAAATAAAAAATAAAAAATTTCTATTTGGAATTTTCTTTGATGCATTATCTTTTGCACAATATTTTAGTGAAAATTGTAATATATATATATATATATATATATATATATATATATATCCAAATTTTTTGTAGACTCCTTAGTCATGCTTGCATGTATTAATCTTGAGCTTCATGTATATATAGATTTTTACTTAATAGGTATGTTATGTTTTACATGTGACCTAATGGCATATATGTGTCCTCATTTGTAGGAGAGATGTTTTGAGTTCAAGAAATCTATTGATATCCGTTTCTTAAACCTTTGGATGTTTATAAATCTGAATAGATTTCTATCATTTGCAAAAAAAAAAAAAAAAAAAAAAAAAAAAAAAGAAAAGAAAAAAAGCTTAACCTAGCTCGTCTAATCACTTCATAAGAGCCTCACAGAAATCTAAACAATAAATTTAAAGTTTCTTTAGAATTGAATATATATATATATATATATATATATATATATATATAGTAAAGTGAAACTCCCAAATATGACAAAAGCAGCATCACATAACTTTCGTACCATTGATGGAAATCAAGCTTCACCAAAGTCATAAATTAAGCATATTTGTGCAGGATAATTTATGTTACAGGACTTCACATGGGCAGTGGGCCAGCAACCCTAGGAACAAGTTGCATAAACAAGGATGGGGCATCTTTCTGCTCAGTTGTTGTAACTTTGATTCATATGATGGGCCAAATCAGGCATGATAGAGAAAAAAGATTAGTGTTTAATATAGCAGGCATCTGTCTCCCTTCATGAACAGGACACAAGGGTAAGTTTTGCCCCATTTTGGCTGACCATGCTGAGAAAATTTAGTACCTCGATCTCTCAAGGCTTCAATTATTTCATTACTCAATATGGTCATCACTGTTCCTCTATGTTTGCAGAGGCCAGTGTTGCCTTTTCACCCATGTCTATATAGCTATATAGCATATATTTTGATCAAATGAGAAGCTTGGAATGCTAAGTAATTAAGGAAACTCAGAAAGATGGTCATTTTGCCTAATGATTGATTAGGTGAGATTTCAAATTGATATAATAAAATTAATAAATAATAAATATGAAGGACACTGTGCAGTCACTTCTGAAACAAGTGTTGTTGTCAGATTTTACAGGGAGGGGGTACTGAGCCAATGGCCAATGACCAATGACCAATGACCAATGATCAATCTCTCTCATATATCCTTATCCTACCGAACAAAAGCACTGAAACTAAATGGTAATTGGAAGTTGTTCTCAGCTCATGTGGAATTAGTAATTTCTTGTGTCTGCCACCTAGAGGACTGAGGACCACCATTCATGCATTCATGTATATATAATGCACTTGGATCCTCCCCCACCACAAGGGAATGTTACTGGTGAACAAACATATGGTAACACCCATTTGATTGAACTAAGAACATGCTGTACAAAAGTTCTTTTTATATATCGTCTTTAATTTTATTATGGGCCAATTTGTGTGCATCGCAGATTAAATAATTTCCTCGATCCTCAGTCTGGTTAAAAATAGACCATCAACGTCAAGACTGGAAGATTCACGAGAAATAACATTTTAGCAGCCTAGGTCGATCTAAGAGACTGTGCTAAGTTTTGATCCCAGATGTTTGAGATGACAGCTTGTCCTAGGACCACTTGGACTATCCCTTGGGATTGTTATAGTATAGCATATTTATTGTCGATCATGTCAACATAACATATATATACATATATATATGCGTAAACCAGCCAGATGCAAAAATAAATTATAATTGTATAAAATAATTATTTTGATTAGATGATCCTGAACGTTTGATTTTAATTAAATTTATAGGATCATAATATATATTTTAATACATAAAAATAATTTAAAATGTTAAAGAGATTGAAAAAAATTAAGTTGGATATATTATTCGATTTAAAAAAAAAAAAAAAAGATAGTAGAACCTCGAGTGGAACTAATCTTTTAAATAAAATAATAATAAAAATCAAGATGAGAAAGAGGGAAGATCGAAGTTACATGGGATTCACAATTTAAATAAGAAAAATTTCATTCGTCTACCCTTTTCGTCCTCCCTTTCTCTCCTCTCCAGTGCGTCTGACCAACTTGGAACATGTATTTCAAAAAATTGACAATTCGATTTGATATTCAACTTATACTAATCATGAATGCAAAAAATCACATTGATCCAATTGTTGGTATTTCAATTTTGGAAAATATTGTAAAAAAATAAATAAAAAATAAATAAAAAATTGTGCAAAATTGATATAGTCTATTTTTTGAAAAACTAATCATTTAATCGTTGGATCATCAAATCCAACAGTCGATTTTTCAAAATAATTGATATAATAGTATAGATAGTAATTGATATATATGTCATATTGCATTAAATATCATATAAAATAATAAAATAGATGGTGCATAAACAAGTTTAGCAATTACTTTAAACTAATTATATCATATGGCATATGCTAATATGAATCATATAGTGAAAGTACTTTCTGCATTATATATATATATGGTTGAATAGTAATATTCTCAACTTAAAAAGAAGGGAACATAACGTACATAAGGTTTATGTAAATAATCGAAAGTATATAATTTTTATATTATTATTATTAAAAAGAAACATTCTATATATTATGCCCATTAAATATTAAATGTAGTTATACCCTTTAAAGAGGTGTTATCGATCAAGAACAATTTTTGCCTGCTTCGAATTGGCAGGTCAATTTTACAGGGACCTTAGTGTAATATATATATATAGGGATAGGTTCCCCTTACACCTTATTTTGACACCTATGTTTTCACCTTGTTTTCAAATACCATTGTAGATCGAATATTTTAAGAAACCGACCGTTAGATTAGATACTTCTCTTATGTTTGTCATTTATGAAAAAATTCGGAGTGATCCAACGGTTAGTTTTTGAAAAATATCATTTTGAAGAACTATTATTTTTTTTATTAACTAAAAACATAACAATTTTTTATAATGATATTTCTTAAAATTTAACCGTTGGATCACTATGATTTTTGGTATACATGATATGCATAAGAAATGTATTGAATCTAACGGTTGGTTCATCAAAATATCAATCATAGATAGTATTTTGAAAACAAAATGTAAACATAGGTGTCAAAATAGGGTGTAAAGGGAACTTGACCTATATATATATATATATACATAAATGATCCATTGGGGTCCAGACCCCATTTGGATAAATACGGTCCACTCATCATTGGGATAGTTGGAACATGTATTTTGAAAAATCGACCGTTGGATTAGATACTTCTGTTATGTATGTCATGTCTGCCAAAAATCATAGTGTTCCAACGGTTGGTTCATGAGAAAACTGTCTGTGAAAAAAAAAAAAAAAAAACTGACACTTAAAGAAAGATAATTAGAAGATTAAAAGTTGGAAAAAAAATAGAAGATTCAAAGTTAGAATTCATAAGAGGCTTAGGTTGGGCACACTCGTATTAGTTTGCTAATATCTTTGGACTATTATAAAATGGACAATAAAATCTATATAATATAAAAGAAAAGAAAAGAAAGGTTGTTGTTAGATTTCATAATTTATTATTATTTCCTATGACTTAACAAAAATTAAAAAAAGATTATATTTTGATAATTCCCAGCACTTAACGTGAGATTCGATTTCATAATTATTATTGTTTCCTACGACTTCACAAAAATAGGAAAACATTTGGTGCAATTTTGCTATTAGCATGAACATGTGGATCAATCAACCCTCCAAAAGGTTAGTTGTCCGAGGAGCTTCATACATTTGCAGCGACAGGGTCCTCCTTAAATGCTGGGAAAGCAGCCACAAAACACTTTCTGTGAGACAACAGTGCATTTTCAAAACTTTGATTGGCAACTTTTCATTGTAAACCCAAAACTCCACATTCACCCAATACTGGGAAGCTAGATCTGTCCTAAATAACTACCCAAATCTTTGCATTTTGTTTTTTGTATAATGGAAAAAATATAAATTATAAATTAATCACTACTTAAATTGCTTTTTTTTTTCTTATATAAATGGGTGATATGGTAATATCATACTTTTTAGTTGGGGAAATTACTGTTTGCTTTCTGTACTATTGGTCAAAAATACTTTACACTCTTATACTTTTAATTGTGATACATTGACTCCCGTACTTTTAGTTGGTGTTAGATATGTTTTTTTTTTTTTTTATGCAATATTTATACTAGATTGCTAATGTGTTTATAAGCATATCGGTAAAGTTTCATGATTTTTTTTCAATATATTTTAATTTTTATGAATTATTTTCTCCATACAGTAAATAAAATTCAGAATATATTTTCAAAAATTATGGAATTTCACTGATATGCTTGTAGGCACATTAGCAATGTAGGATAAATACTGCATAAAGTAACGAGTCTAAAGATCTTGAGTATCGATCTTCAGCTGCATGTATGTGATGATGAAGCAAGACATGTGAGCTTGTTGAGTTTTATAGCAAGTTAAGCATGTGGTGAAGTGTTTGTGAGAATTTAAGAAATTGATAGTATTTACGTAAGTTATTTTGGAATGACAAACATTTTGTTTGATCCAAAGTGAATTAATTAATTAATATTCTAAAAATCAATGTAAGTATGTAACAAAGGCTATTCCAACATTTTTCCATACACCACTTCACTACGCCAACTTTGTATTTATTCGCAGTGGCGATTATCTTATTGATGCTCATATCACAGGTCATTTTATTTATTTGACACATATATAGTGATATATACAAATAGGCTTAATTAGGGCAATGATTGATGGACCTAGACAGTTGTCATGCTGCATTCTTCCAATGGTGGATTCAAATTAAAGTGGATCTAGATTCATTTTTTGAACTCAAATGCAAAAAATCTTTTTATTTTTTATTTTTTATTTTTTTATGAGAGGGTGTCCGGGCCAGCTTACGCGCACCTCGACTAATCCCCGGATGACTGCAATACCCTACCAACCATAGACACCGGGTAAGACGCAAGGCAAATACCTTTGGTAGGTGGCCCAGGAGACTCTAAACTGAAATCTCGGACTTGGTACGCCGAAACCCAACCATCTGAACTACCCTCCTGGGTTAAATGCAAAAAATCTTATCCAATGATGGGTTTAAAAGTGAATTCAGATTCATTTTTTGAACTCAAATGCAAAAAATACTACTTCAATAGTGGGTTCAAAATAAACTGGATCTAAAAATTGATTCAAATATGAATCCAAGTTTAGTTGGATTCATTTTTCTCCAAGGCACATAAAATTAAGTGGCTGGAAACTTTTAATTTGCTTGGTATGGGAGAAGAGAGAGATAGAGAGAGGAGCCAAAAAATGAATCCACCATCATTGGAGTACTTGGATTTAATTGACTATTCATTCTACTGTAACAGATTCAAAAAAATAAATCTGAATCCAAAAAAATAAAATTAAATAAATAGATCCAATCATTGGAGTTGCTAGCTTTAAGAGCTTATTTAAGAATTCTTAATTGGATCGATCTACTAGTCTCTTATTATTATCTTCTTTTTAAATAGAATAACTCACAGCAATAAAATAAATTCCAATTAAATTCATCGTCAACGTACTAACCGAAATTTTCATGTTTGTAAAACAATATCTAAAACTGATATAAGAATATGATCAATATCTAAATCTAGGTTGGATTTCCTATAATGGAGAACCTTATATGTTGGAAATCCCTCACCATCCATTGTAATCTTGGAGATATATGCATGTAGTCAAAAAGGTTCAAGCATATCATTTATTTTAATTAATACAGTACTCCAAAGAGTGAGACACATTCTCCACAGAATCCAATCCCTGCTATACCTAAGCCCCTACTACCCATATATCCCACCACCATTTAAAGGTGACAAAAGTACTTTTATCATATTCCTAAACAATATTCCTGACCTTAAAATGGGTACATTAATTTCCTATCATGAAGCAGAACCTTAATTCATATATAATAGGTATATATCCCAATCACACTACTTCAGGTTTTGCATAATTCATACATAAAGGCCATCTATCCAATCTCAAGGAAACAGCATATATATTGGAAGATATTGAGAAAAAGTGGAAGAAGTTGAAAAAAAAAAAAAAAAAAAGCTACTAAAATCAGACTTAAGAGTAGTTGAAAGCAGCAATCTTCTTTATATATGGAAGTTTGATGTTACATGCCTTGGTTCATAACTAAAGGTCCCAAGTAGTCATCTGAGTTTCAGTCACTGCTACCTCTTTCCTTAAAGTAACATATGCTAAGCAAACCATTTATAAATAGTCACCATCCAAAATTATTAATTCTCATAGGTACTTTTGATTAGGTAAGGATGTCCTTGCCTAGCTTATTAGTAGCTCACCTCTTCTAGAAGTTGGAGGACATGTATTTTAAAAAACCGACTGTTGGATTATACAATTTTCTTATGAATGACATGTTTGTCAAAAATTACAGTGATTCGACAACCGGTTTTCAAAATATAGTCTTCTAAAACACTTTGACAGTATTTACTGTTAAATGTTGTAATAATTGTTTAACAGTCTGTATTTTGAACAGTGGTTGAGCCACTAAGGGGACCTGGAGGAGGCACATGCCCTTCCTCAACTTTTGTGAAAAAAAGAAAAAAATTTCCTACATAAAATTCTTATTATAAAATCAAGAATAATAGAAGTGCCCCTCTTGAAGTTTTATTTTGATTCCTTCAAATTTTTGTTTTGTAAAATTTATCCCATTAGATTTGTAATTCTGCTCGTCTAATATATACGTGGTTGTTTGATAAATTGCTTGAATTATTATCATTGAAAAATATACAGTTTTTTATTATTCGGGTTATTATACAATATTGCTCATGCTATTAGCCTATTGCTAATTACTATAACTAATTAAATAAGAATGGAGCTAATAGATCATTGTTGAATATATATTTTGAAAAAAATGACCATTGGATTAAATATTCTTTTTATGGATGTCATTTATGCCAAAAATCACAGTTATCTAATGTTAACATTTTAAAATAGACTATGAATAACTGTGACTTCCTCAGTGAAATTTTTTTTAAAACCGATAGTTAGATTATTGTGATTTTGTCTTACATGACATGCATAAGTATAGTATTTAATCTAAAGGCCAATTTTTAAAAATATGTATCCACAATTATTAGCTTCACCGCTAAAGTAAGCATATGCTGACAGGATCATTTCTTTATATATATATATATATATATATATATTCCTTCGAAGCACTGCCCTTAACCATCATTTAGTTCTTTATCAAAAGGGTGCCCCTCTTGAACACATTCGTGGCTCCGCTCCTGATTTTGAAAACTGACCATTGGATCATTGTGATTTTTGGTAGATATGACATACATAAGAAGATTATCTAATCTAACAGTTAGTTTTTCAAAATGCATATCCCAGTAAAAGTGGGATATGCCTATCCCTTAACAAAAACTCTTGTGAGTATTTTAATAAACACTTAGAGTGCATATGGTATCAAGCATCACATGTACCAAGCTTTTGATTGTTAACATATGGTCAAGAAGATACAAAACCAAGATGGTTAAGGATTTAAAGAGCATTCAATATCATTCAACCAACATTCAAAGTATAAGTATGGAGAAAATTGTATTACCTTTGTTGTGGGGTGGAAATCCACCCTTGAATCCAACCTAGTGGTCTAGGAAGCCGTAACTGTGAAGAAACCCAACATAACTACGAGTGAGAAAGTAGATCTAGAAATTCAAAATGATTAAACCAAATAATTCTTGTATTTGATGATACAATAATTTTTTTGAGGGTGGTTGTGTTGTTTTGGATGGAAGCAATGAACTTTTAGGGGAGTTCTACTAGTTGATAGACTAGCTTTTACTCTATTCTCTTTAGCCTTTACCATGTCACTATGTGGTTGGTGGCTTGTAACATGTTGGAATTTTGGATTCTCTAGTCACAAGTATTAACATGTTGTTAATCCTAGTATGTTATAATTGCTCATTAGTGGAAAATATTTGGGTGCATCTAATTTTAGGCATGACTAATGGACTATTGCATAAGTGAAATTCTATAATTCTATTTACTTGTATGCTTCTATAATTTTAATTCATTCTTTTTTTTTTTTTCCCTCTGAATGGTGCATGGATATAGAATTATAGATTCATCTCTTGCTTGTATATTGTACAGTGCAAATATATATATAGATATATATATATATATATATTTCGGAATCCCTTTAGCAAGTTGAACATGCAATTTTCAAAGTTAAACATAGCCAATGGTGAAATTGGGCCAAATGTTCATTTATTTGTAGTCTTGTTGATAGTTACAGGTTTTTATTGTCTAATCGAGCCAATTAGACCACTTGATTAGCCTATGGTGAAATTGCCATATTGGGCCAAATGTTCATTTATCTGTGGTCTTGTTGATAATTACAGGTCCAATTAGACCATTTTATTGTTTGAAATTTTTATTTACATCATACTGTGGTTTGATTGGGCCAATTAGTCTATTTTAAAACTAAATTTCAGAGCCCAAAATAATAATATGGGAGCGGATGTTGACACACCCTCAAGCTATTAGCCCACCCCCTGTGATAAGTAAGCCCCCTTAATTTATTTGTAGCCCCCATGCATTCTCTAAAATAACCCTACCCCAAAATTTGTTGTTTAAAGTTTATATCCCCACCCCCCATTCGGAAATTGCCCGAACCTCTCATTCTTCAGCTACGCACCACCTTCAACCTCTCTCGTCTCACTCTCCCGTCTCCCTCTCGTCTACCTTGTGCAAGTTCCATTTGATATGAAAAAAGAGAGTAAACTCACTTCAAATCTGATTTACTCACTTCAAAAAGTGAGTAAGCTTAACGATGAAGTTTAATGAAGCAACCAACAGTGATGAGGTAAGTATTTAGAAGCTTTAACGGTGTTTTTAATTTTTTTGCAAAATATCGTCGTGTTAGGTTACACAGAAATTAACATTCTAGGAATGTTGCATAGAAGACGACCTAACATTCTAGGAATGTTGCGTTTCTTTTAACCTAACATTCCTAAAATGTTAGGTTGATCAAAACGCAACAAACCGACTCGACTCTATTAAGTTATGATCAACCTAACATTCTAGGAATGTTAAGTTTCAACCAACGCAACAAAACTAAAAAAAAAAATCGATAAAGTGTTGCATTATTTGAAACTCATTCCTTGAATGTTAAGTTGATCATAACTTAACAGAGTCAGTTTATTGCGTTTTGATCAACCTAACATTCTGTTAGAAGAAACGCAACATTATTAGAATGTTAGGTTATAAAAACCGCAACATGCTTAGAATGTTCGGTTAGAAGAAACGCAACATTATTAGAATGTTAGGTTATAAAAAACGCAACATTCTAGGAATGTTGGAATGTTAGGTTAAAAGAAACGCAACATTCCTAGAATGTTAGGTCGTCTTCTACGCAACATTCCTAGAATGTTAATTTCTGTGTAACCTAACACGATGAGATTTTGCAAAAAAATTAAAAACACCATTAAAGCTTCTAAATACTTACCTCATCACTGTTGGTTGTTTCATTAAGCTCCATCATTAAGCTTACTCAATTTTTGAAATGAGTAAATCAGATTTGAAGTGAGTTTACTCTCTTTTTTCATATCAAAGGAAACTTGCACAAGGGTCAGCAGCTCCTAAATCGTTTTCTCCGGTCTCCATGAGTTGCTCGTTCTTCTGTATTTTCTTCGGTCTCAAGCTTCCATGAGCTGCTCCTCACTTATTGTCTTCTGTTACTGTAAGTGGCTCGTATGAGGCCTTTTTGGGAGGGAAACGATTTAGGCTGAAGGGTTGGGGTGGGCTTAACAAATGCATTTAGGATACATTAGGTATTTTATATTTCTACTTGTCCTAAATAGTAAATTCATTTAAGGGTTATTTTGGAAACTATAAAAAGGGATGGGCTAATAGCTTGAGGGTGTGTCAACATCTGATCTCTAATAATATAGAACAAATGGCCCAATTCAACAAAACAGGCCCAATCCCATTAAACAGCACAAACCAGCCGAACCAAACCAAAAAACATGCACATAGAAAGGCCGGTTCCCCTCCCATACACGGTTCACTCCGATTCCAACATAGATAAACCGGCCATACCGATTTGGCTAAAAAAAAAAACCCTCCTAGGCCGGCCTAATTGGACCGATTGCACCCCTACTCCTGTAATCTCTGTTTATTTAGTGCAATTGGCCGATCTTCTTAGACCGTGCAAGTACTGTGTAGTCCTAATGGTAGGTAAATCACTTAATTCCTTGTATTTTAGTATTTTATTCTTCTTTATTAATGTATTTACATTATTTTTTGCTTTTATTAATGTATTTACATCAGATACTAGGAAATATTGACAACAAAGGAACTTGTGAGAAAAGTGAATAAATCCCAACTTACAATTCCTAGTTATGGTGTAGTAATTAGATTCAATATTAGCTTTGATTCAGTGTTTCATGTATCTTCTTTTACGATATGAGGTGCTGGATTCAATTTCAGTATGCCTCATGGATGAGAATTGACCCATTTGTTATTCCTCTTCCTCCATGGTGACCCAATTCTTATGGCAATATTGATGCAATTTCAATAATTCTTTTCCTTTTGAAGTTTGAGTGTGGCCATTAAAGAAATTGGTTTGGTTGGTGAGCACGCACGGTGCGGCTCAGCAAAACGGTGGGTGACCAAACCAAGTCTCCAATTTTTTATTTGGCCTTTTGGCCAATGTAAATTGGGTATTTTGAAAAAACGATCATTAGATTGAATATTCTTTCTATGTATGACAGGTATGCCAAAAATTACAGTGATCTGACGGTCGATTTATGAGATACAATCTGTGAATCTGAAATACAGACTGTTAAACTTTTTCAGTCTGAATTTCTAAAACAGACCGTTAGATCACTGTATAAATAAATACATACTATGAATATGTAATTTTTGACATCCATGTCATATATAGGAAGAATATATTCTCACTATTTTTGCACTCCTACCAAAATAAATAAATAAATAAATTACCCTGTACCAACAAAAATTTCAAAAGGATATATGCTCATTGTTTTTTGCCTAGTCTCAAGTCATTCCTAAAATAGTCCACTGATTGATTTCGAATATCTTTTCCCCTTTTATTTGGACACTTGTCTCCCCTTCTTACCATTCAAGTGCCAAAGGTGTTCCTGTTCCTAAATTGGCAACTGGCAACCTCAAAATATGTCCTACATAAAAGTTCCTACTAGTAAAATAAAACTTAGCAGTCTTTACTCTTTAGAAATACCAAAACAATTATTATTGTTTGAAGTCCTTCAGGCAACCCACATTCTGATCAATATCAAGTAGAATTTTATACATAATCATTACATTCTAGATATACCAAGAGAGATCCATGTTTTCACTAATATGCCAGCTGAGTTCAGAGATTTGCTTTCAAGAGGCTAGTTTTCAGGGCAGGGCATGAAGGATTTGACATTGATATACTCCCCAAGATGCAGATAATCCAAGACTGTAACAAAAGTAGGCATTTTGGCACAATCCTTTAATAAGGAGTGTTTACAAGCCATCCATTCTAACAATATTAAAACTAGTCTTACTAATGATACAAAACATGAACCACTACTCTATACCTCCATTCTCTGTAAGTGGGTTTACAAATTTTTCTTCTTTACCTTGTCAAACAAATCCAAACAAAATATATCATCCATGACCATATATCACATAAAGAAAGCTTGTAGTTGAAGAAGTCCAAGAGTACACAAGTTGAAAGATAAGAAACATGTGTACATGATCTCAAGAGGATCGACTTACAATGTTTTAGAGCAAGCTGGGCAGCATAAGTGACCTCTGGCTTGACACTTGATGCATGAAATGGATTTTACATTCAATTCACTTCCCCCAAGTGACTGATACAAGTCATCCACGAAGTTAAAACTGAATGGTCCACCTGCTTTAACTGATCCAGCACCTTTACATCTTGAGCATGCAATTACCCTAAGATCTCCACATCTCTTGCACATACCCAGAGAGCTGCATATTTGGGGAGTTGCACATACATTTCAGAATTCATGCATGCATGTTATTGTACCATCAATTTATACTTAAAGCCTAGATAGTAGCATACGATGAAAATTGGAACATCATTCTTTTACTACACTTTCATGCTTTGGGTATGAAACTACAATAAGTCAGCCCGAATTCCAATTGGCATATATCACTGTTAGCCCCTTACTCACACTAGCCCTTCCATACTGACTCCACATCTCCAAAAGCTTTGGTCTTGATTTTGTATTATTGTTTTTGGAAGCAATTATTATTTTCACAAGCAATCAATGTCTTGTAATCATTTTTCTAGGGGTTGGGGAAAGAGCAACATGGTGAAGAACCTACACACAAACATTCAACTTCAACACTCACCATCACTAATATCTCAGCTGCAATTTCGGCTTCCAAAATTGTGGAAGAAGCTATGTATCTGAAAACCCCCTAATAGGGGACATGATTCCAACTTTGACAGCATAGGTGGTCAAAACCAGAAGTAAAACAGACAGCAATGTTAATACAAATATCATAAAAGAGAATCCCCAAGGATCAGGCTTTTGAGTCAACTATCTAAATTAGTTCATTTTTACAGGGTTTCCCAATTCTTCATTAAGGTTACTTCATCTAAAACCCTTGTGTAAATCAAACAATCAATGCTCTAATGCACATACTCTCTAATTCTAATTGTGCCACTATTGTGAAATTTAATCATTCTCTTTGAGATCCAATGGAAAATCAGGACATTTTATTTTCTTACATTTGATGGCAAAAATCCATCCATCCTTTTCAGATGAGTCGCTGCAAAAACTGGGGCCAACACTGTAAATGATAAAAAAATTTCGAACAAGAATCATTACATACCACTATTGGTCCCATTCATGCAATGAAATAGACTGTTAAAAGTTTCTCATTTGCCATTCGCCACTATTGATCCCATTCATGACAGGAAACACCAGAGCAGAATGATTGTGTTTCAATGGGACAATAAAACAAGCCATAAATTTATTTCTTTAACATTCATGTATTTTCACAGTACAGAAGTTGAGCACACTGTAATCTGTCAAATTGAAGAATAAGGATCCACAAATTTCGTAAATTAAGTAAACCATACTAAATTAATTATATTATTATTTACAAGTGTATATTATTCATTATTTTCCCTTGGTACTTCTTACGTTTCGATCCTCAATCTTGTTTGGATAAACAATATAAGAGAAAGTCATCTATCATGGTTTGTCACGTACAATGAAAACCAATGATTGCACTAGTACAGAGGAGTAATTTTACTCAAGTTGAAGCCAACGCAAGACATGATTAAGGACAAAAAGAAGTTGCACATTCAGAAAAGGCACTGTCTAAAAGTTAAGAGATGATATGCCCTATGGCTATAAGGCTTTTCCAAGTTGAGCTGAGTTGAGTTGCTCCCTCATTCTTATTCTCTCCATCTAGCACTGACAATTCCTTAAGAGAGTGCAAGCAAAACTCTCAAATTGCATTTACTGCAGATGATGAAATCTGAATGGCAAAATCTGTACTATGTTTGAATTAATGTTATGTTTTCACAGAGTTATACTATTCACAACAATCAAACTGAATCCAAAAATGTAATTTCCTTTTGTTGAAACTAATGAATTGTATAGCAGTGAAGGACTAATTGACGTTGATGGCACAAAGCAGAGTTACATTAACATTAACAACTAATCCCAATTATGTTCAATGGAAGTTTATGAGAAACAAACAATAAATCAAGAAGTAAACAACAGACTTTAATTGAATACTAACTACTGAGGTGGGGAACTTTTTATCACTATCAGAATTCACAATGCACACACATTATGGGACTAAATGGAACTTGCTTAGTTTCATATGCGGTCAATTGGTTCAGATAGAACCTTCAAAAGGACAAGCATACTACAAATTGATTGATTTCCCAAAAATTGCAAAGCAAAAAGGAATAAGAAAGCATAGAACTCTATTTGGTTGCTGAGAGAATAAATGAAAACAAAGGAAATCTTTAGTTTCACAATTTACTACCCTAGAAACAGAAAACAGCAGTCCATTAATCCTAATAGTTAATTTGGCTTGGTTGAACTGAGATGTCTTTTTTCATAGGATTCCAAATCTTTTTTTTTTTCTTATTTTTCTGTCCTTTTCTTCTGTAACCAAACACAGGGTTTTGTATCAGTAAACTAATAATAGGTCAATATGTCATTGAGGTCATCAAAGATTTTTACTTTTAGGAGTGGCAAGATGATGGAGGATGAGATGCTAGTTGTTCTCATTTCTAAAATTCCTAATCTGACTAAGGTTCAACATTTTAGACTTAACAGCCTTGGCAAATTGCAATGTAATTTACAAAATCATAGCCTCAGTTATAATTAATCACATTAGACCTCTGTTAGGCTCTTTGATTTCCCCTTCTCTTAACTCTCTCGTCCCTTAGAGAGCTAATCAAGATAACATCTTTATAGCGCATGAGCTTCTCCATACTTTAAACAAAAAGAAAGGCAAGTGGAGTTTTGTTGCCCTAAAAAAGTGGAGTTTTGTTGCCCTAAAAGTGGAGCTTCTCCATACTTTGAATTTGGCTCTCTTGAAATTTTTTTACCCCTTTATTTTACTTTCCTAACCCTCTGTTTTTTTTTTTACCCCTCCTCCCTATAGATTTTCCAATTTTCTACCTCAAACTAACATGATAAAAGAAAATCTTTAAATGAGAGTGTTCTCGATTTTTTGAAATGGGATAGAATACTAACAACCAACTAAGGTTCGCCTCCCCTGAACTAAATTCTTGGCTTCGTCCTGATTACAGCCGGGTCTGTCCTTTGCTATTGGCTTTTCAAATCCCTAAAGTATTCTTCAAGATCTCACTAAGTTAATGTCTATATTTCTTTGGAATATTAGGAGTGACACAAGACGCATTCCTTTGATTAAATGGTCTAGAATTTATAAACCTTCTGAAGTAGGCGGGCTGGATATACCTAACTTTGATAGTCTTAATTCAGCCTATGCTATGAAGTTAGTTTGGCGACTTATTAGCAATTCTACCTCGTTATTGGCTGAAGTCTTTATGAGCAAGTATTTTCCAAATTGCTATATTGAGGATGCTCCCTGTCATGCTAATCATTCTAAAGTTAGGCATCATTTAGACAAAGTCATTCCCATGGTCATGGAGAATCTCATTTGGACTATAAGGAATGGTAACAATATTAGCTTATGGGATCAAAAATGGACAGTTTACAAGCTTAGGTCCCAAGCTATTGCTGAGATTCCTCCATTGGTACAGCATAAAAAAGTGGCAGATTTTTTGGACCATGCACAGTGTCAATGGAACATAGTTCAAATCGTTAGCTTATTTCCATGTAGACTTATTCAAATTATTAAAACAATTCCTATTTCGCAGAGAAATCTTGAGGATTCTTTTCATTGGGGAGGTACCAAATCTGGAGAATTCCCCATCATATCAGCTTATATAATACTCCGAAATCAGGTTGATGATAGTGTTTATCCTCAAGTTCCTTGGACTGAAATTTGGCAGAGTCCAAATCTTCCTGGAGAGGTTGTTTTTTTTTTTTTTTTTTTTAAATAATGTGGCTCCTTAGTCATGAGACTCTCCCTACAGCTCATTTCCTAGCTGGTCGGCACGTTCCTGTCTTGAATGTTTGTTTGCTTTGCAATTATGAATCTGATTCTTGCAAACACATTTTCAGTAATTGCAAAGTTTATATTCAATTAGGAAGGGAGTACAGGGAAGTTTTTAATTTATTGGATTATCCTTTTCCAATAGTTTTTAATATGCTAAAAGCGATTAAAGGTTTAACTGGTAATATCTATGGAGACCCTAGGATTTTCTTTACGGGAAGTTTTTAATTTATTGGATTATCCTTTTCCAATAGTTTTTAATATGCTAAAAGCCATTAAAGGTTTAACTGGTAATATCTATGGAGACCCTAGGATTTTCTTTCCTACCCACTTATGGAATATTTGGAAAGCTAGAAATGAGGGTATTTTCCAGAATAAAAGTTTTATTGCAATTTGATTATTAGGAACACAAAACAAATTACTAAAGATGTTCAGATGACCAGGACTAATCCTCACTCCAATGGTAACACCAAGGCCAATATAATTTATGTTAAATAAATGTTCCCTAAAATTAATGTTGATGGAGCTTCGAATGGGCATCCTGGTATTTCTGCTATTGGCAGTATAGAAAGAGACCACAATGGGAATTGTCCCATGTGTTTTGCAATGAACATTGGAGTCACTACTAACATGATTGCAGGACTTATGGCTTTGAGACAAGGTCGGATTATGGTTAAACATCTTGCTGTATCACATGTTTATTTAGAAACAGACTCTTTAGAATGTGTTTACTATGTTTTGCAGGAGGGTCATACATGACCCACATCATCAACCGCTACTGGAATACTGGTTGACTGCTTCTCTCTCTTGACTGAGCTGCACACAGTCAAATTCTCGATGTTTTGGCGTCTCATGCTTGTGATAGTTTAGAAAAAATGTATCAAGATATTAGTCTCCCTCTTTTTGCTAATGCTTGCATGTATAATGATAGAATGGGGCAATCCACTCCTTGTTGGATGGATGAGAACCTCTTGAACTCAATGTCAGTTATTTTGAAGTAAAACATTTCTTTTTCGTGTGTGTTCTCCACACAACCAAAAAAAAAAAAAAAACTAATAATTACCCATCTAGACTAACAAAGCAAAATTTAATCATCATGAACAATAACTAATAACCCACATAAAGGAGCAAGGTAAAAACAGACAAAAAGTATCCCAAACACAGAATTCTCATCATAAAACAGAACCCACAAACCGAACTAAATCAATATGAACTTCAAAATAAAAGGGGCACCCAAGAGTGAAACTAATGCATTAAAGCTCTGTTTGGTTGCTGAGAAAATGTAAGAAAATAAAAGGAATCAAAGTTTTAATTTTCTTTTCCGAGCCTTCAAAATTTCGTTCCAATTAGCTGAACCTAATAAAATTTCTTTCACCTGAGTTTCACATTTTTGAAGAAACAAAAACAGCAGAAAAGATGAGTCTCCATATACTCTTCGCTTTTATACTTTCCTCAGTATTATCGGTTAAAATAAAAATAGAAACGGAAAATTGAATGAAAACACAAATGCAATAGCCAATAGTTAAAACGAAATTAATTACCTTCTCTGGGAAGCAGAGATGAAGGAATCGACCTTAGGGGCAGCTATGGTGGCACATAAGAGCAGAGTCCCTACTCCAAAACCTGCCACTTCGCTTGCTGTTACGTTATCCATCTCCTTCTTCCTTCTTTGTTGCTTAAGCTGCTCATACATATACCAACCTTATCAGATAGTTTCAAACTATTAATATATTTTAATGTGGATTTTACTTAACAAGCCGGCCTATTAGCTCAGTTGGTTAGAGCGTCGTGCTAATAACGCGAAGGTCGCAGGTTCGAGACCTGCATGGGCCATTATTACATTTCACACAGGATGGCCTTAGACTTAAGAACAGGGCTTCAACGTGGAGTTCCTTGGGCCCATAAGGCCATAAAAATGACCTACTCCTAGGTCTCTTTTAAGGCCTTTAACAGAGTTTTGAACAGGACTTCAGGTCCGGTTTTATAATATTATATTTACCATATGGTTTGGTTTAGTTTGAAAAAATAATAATAATAAAATTTTAATTTTGTTTTGAACCCAATCTAACCATTTGATTTATAATCCTTTTATATATTAATAGTACTGTTACAAATATTAAATACGAAATACTTAGGGCCTATTTACTGATTGCACCATATAATTGCATATTTTTATTGCATTATTCCCATCATTTTGTGTATACTTGAACTATTTATATTTATAAATAGATGTTTTTATGTTTTCTTGTTTTTCCATGCTTTGTAGGAAAAGTGTAATAAAATTGATGCTTTTTGCATGCAAAGATGAAGTTTGGAGTCAAGCCTTGACAATGAGACCACCATGGTCGGAAAGAAGACTTCTCAAGCTTCGTGTGCATATAAAGAACATCCAAATCCGACTCCGGACGAGAAAGTTATGACCATTTAAAGTCGGGGCATATTTTTTAGGCATTTTGCTGCTGGAAGGAAAAATTACCTGTAGTGGATAATTAATTACCAGTAATTTTTTGGTGGAATTTCATTTTTTTGACTTACAGAGCAGAAAATTACCGGTATTGGTAAATAAATTACCGGTAATTTTTCCTCGGGCACTTTTGGTTATTTTGTAATTTGTTCTTTTTGTTAGGATACTTTGGTACTTTCTTCCCTCATGTCTTGTAACCCTAGAGGGGGGTATTTAATGGATGTTTTGTAGCTGGAGCCATGTCCTTCACTTTGTTCTTAGTTAGTTCTAGGGTTAGCTTAGTTTCTCTTAAGATTTTTAGGTTTTCTTGATAGTTTAGCTTAGTTTGATAACTGATATTTGTTATTTCTTGTTTGTAAGCTTAGTTTAGGTTGGTTTTCTTCCTTTTAATCTCGTTTGTAAGCTACATTTCCATTTGGTGGTTAATAAATAGCACTTAATTCTTGTGTTTTGCATTTATGACTCTTCTTTAAGCGTTTACTTCCATTAATGGCTAGCTAAACACCTTAGGTGGGTTCCATGGTGGATTTCCTCTCCAAACCCTAGGTAAATGATGTTTTCTCTCTCTAAAGCTTTCAATGTTGATGAAATGTTGTTCAAATTCTCTCTCATCCTTTGAACCCTTGTAGTTTCATATTCATGATCATTGTATGATTTGTTATATTTGGTTATTGAGCACATATGCATACTACATGTTTGTGAAAATGCTACATCTTATGAACCCTTGTAGTATCATATTCATGACCATTGCATGACTTGTTATAATTGGTTATTGAGTACATATACACACCACATGTTTGTGAAAATGTCAAAGAGAGTGTTGAACTTCATTCTATCATTTGTGTCACTATATTTGAGTTTCTATTGCTAAACTCCCCAATCAAGACCATAGAGTAAATGATTCTTGATTGAGTATATGTTTGAGAAATCATATATCAAAGGTTTGGAAGGAATGAATCCATAGGACTCATCTCACTTAACTTAATTAGTTTCCTTTTATAATTTGTCATCATTTTGTATAAACAAACACTCAACAATCAAAACTCCCATAATTTTACACTTTCTTTTGCATTCTTTGGTTTGCAACACATAAGGATCATTTAGACCTGTTCCACTCCCTATGGATATAACCTAGGGACTCCCTTAGTATTATTGCTTGACGACCGGTGGATTCCTACGCTTGGGATTCTATTGCGCACATCATATTTTCAGTTCAAGCATTTACTTCGTGAAAATTTTCACAATTTTTATTTTCTGTAAAAAAAATTTAAAAACAGTTTTCATTTTCAGTTTTCAAAATTTAGAAAATGTATTTACTTTGCAAAAATTAAAATTGTTTTCAAAATCTAAAAATAGTGTAAATGCATTTACTAAAACTATATATTATCTCTATATGTTTTATTATTTTTATTTTGGTTTTATAGTTGGTCTATATATTTTTTTCTATGTTTACAAGCTACGATATAACCCTTGTTTTCAGTTTTTCATGAAAATACAAAAAACGTCTTTTTGATGTTTCCACATTTTCTTAAAATCTGAATTCATTTTCTTGAAAACAGTTTTCATTTTTTACAAGAAAACGCGTTTTTAGACCGTTTTCTATTTTTATTGAAAATGAAAATGAAAATTGCAAAAATTTTCACGAAGTAAACAGGCCCTTAGGTTTTCATTTTTCGTGTTTCACATGAGAAGCATGTGAGGTTGATTTTCTTGTAACTAGTTCTTACTATTTTATAATGTTTAGTTAAGTATTTATTTGGGTGTCATTTTGGTCTCTGCATGATTTTATTACTTGTGTCTTTTGATACCTATGTTTACACCTCATTTTCAAAACACTATCTATAATAAATATTTTTAGGAACCGATCGTTGGATTCGATAACTTTCTAATGCATGTCATGCACGTATGCCAAAAATCATAGTGATCCAACGGTTAGATTTTAAGAAATATTACTATATAAAATATATGATATTTTTTATTAATAAAAAAAATATAATAGTTCTTCTCAATGATAGTTTTTCAAAAACTAACTGTCGGATCACTCCGATTTTTTTCATACATGACAAACATAAGATAAAGTATTTAATCTAACGGTCCGTTTATCAAAATATTTGACCTACAATGGTATTTTGAAAACAAGATGTAAACATAGGTGTCAAAATAGGGTGTAAGGGAAACGTGACTCTATATATACACAGGAATGCTATTATCAAGTGCACCTTATGAGATTTTTCACAATGAGATTTTTGACAAACCGACCATTGGAGCACTGTGATTTTTGGCAGACATGACAAACATAAGAGGAGTATTTAATCCAACGGTCAGTTTTTCAAAATATATTCTGCAACAACTTGTTCTAAATGAAGTCACTTACACGATGCATTAGGTACACCTGGTAATAGCATTCCTCTATGTGTGTGTGTGTATTTATTCATTCCAATAACACTCCTCTGAAATTCTTGTAATTTGTAATCTTCTATACGAAACGAGGGCGACCCGTGGAAATACATCGGTTTCTATCTCTTGGCAACTTAGACAACTTATAACGATGTTTGTCCTACATAACACTAGGAAGATCAAGATCTTTACAAAAAGGCATTATGAAGCTTTTGTCTCAATTTATATTTAGCCGCGAGCAATCTTGTGATCTCATATATTTCGCTTCTCCGACATCTTACAAATTTCCCTCTCATCATTTTTTGTTTTTGTCACAAGGTATACTTCAGTTGGCAACTAGGCATCAGTAGGGTTAATTGTTAGTCAATTAGCGAGGGGATAGCGCAACACGGGAATTGTGGGGCGCATGGGGATTCAAGTCCACCACTTAAAGCAAACCACCACAAACTCGCCAAAGGTAGGAATCGAACCCGTAACTTCTTAGATGAGAGTCATGGGCCCTGGCCAACTATGCTAACCCCATCATTTTTCAAAAAGCCGGTCTAGTGCTTGTAGAAAAAGATTGATAAAGAAAGTATTGTTAATAATAAGATGGCTCATTAAATAAAAAAAGAAACCTTTCTAAATTTTGAAACCGTGCAAAACGGTTTGGTTCGGTTTACCATCTATTACGGTTTAATTTAGTTTAGAATTTTAGTAAACCATTGAAATTGATTTGGCTCATTTTATGCCTTTCAAATCGGCTAAATAGGAGTGCTTACACGCCTACTTTTCAATAATAATATCTTGAACAAATTATGGAAAATGAATAAATTTAGACGAAATTGGCTAGATCTAGGTCCTAATTTAGGACTTTTAGCTTTGAAAGTGTATTGATAAACTTTTGGCGCCAAAAGTCCTTTAGGCACTTTGACAATAGAAATGCCCCTCTTTTACTGTGACATTCCATTTCTATTCATCTCATCATTTATTTCCTTCTAAAATATCTCTCTTTTCCTTTATTTCCTCCGTTTGTAGAGAAAATGTCTTCTGTCTCATTGCACTGTGTATAAATTTCACTGTAGTTACAATGATGATTAGTGCAGTGAAATTCATCCCTAGTGTAGTGAAATTCATTTCCCGTTTAGTCCCAATGCAATATTGTAGGAGTGATTATTGATAAACAATTAAACTCTAACTTGGAAATCAACGTCAAAGACAAGCTCTCCCAAATCAAAAAAATTAGGGTTAACAAATCAAATCGAAATCCTTCACAACTGTACATCCTCAAAAATAAAATAAAAAATAAAAAAAATTAAATTTAAATGCAAAGAAATTGAAGTAATTGACTCACGTAGGAGACAATAACAAAGACGTAAATTTTTTTTCTAAACTAATATGATCAGTTATACATTTTTGGAAGAAAATAAATGAGGTGAGAGAGAGGGGCAAGGTTTTCTCCTCACACGGGGACAGAGATATATATATATATATATATATATATATATATATATATATATATATTTTAGGAAGGAAATAAAAAGTAAGAGATTAGTTAGTTATAAAGGGCAAATCTTCCATTTAAAAAAAAAAAAATTAGGACTTTATGCATTAAAAAATCCACTCTAGCTAATTAAAACTTGTGACATGAAATCAATGTGTCAAGTTGTGTTACACCGTCGCCTCGTTTTTAATACAGGATTTGCCCCTACCAATTCTTTCAATTGTCATGCACCGGCCAGTTTATAACCATTTGTGTCCAAAATAAAATGAAGCCCAATACCTCATTGTTATGCATTCACAGATAGACTCCAATGCTTTCAGATCGATCTGCAAGTCTATCAAGCTAGCTAGAAATCTGTTTCTTCTTGCATTGCAAAGTAATGGAGAAAGTGAGGTTGCATATACTAATCAAATGATCTATTTTATGGGTTCTATTCTTCATGAATGAGAATTGACCCATTTGTTACTTTTCTTTCCAGCCACTAACATCTAACCATTAATCTCCACCGTACCGATGTACATCAAATAGAGAAAATGGATGTTTAATTTGATTTGATCCTTGCTAATTAAATCACTAATTAAGAACTGATCTAATCCTTAATGGCAGTACATTAATGAACTTAATTTCATTTATGCTAGCTGCACGTGCTATCGTTCTAGCTAGTACATATAAAAGCAAAACTATTGTACCCAAAAAAAGCAGCAAATTACTATTCATCAATTTTTATCATGTGAGACATAACTCATAGGCTGACGCAAAAGATTTAAGTGGAGGCAACATCTTTTAAAATGTGATCAGTGAAGACAATTAAAAACAGCCCAATTCAAATGATAAATTAAATTTTGGCCAAGTAATAATTCATCCTCTTTTTATTTTGATTTTTATTCTATCACCAATAATCATCATGTAAAGTGGAAATCAAAATAATGTTACATGTATGCTACTTAAACCAATTAGATCATCACTTGGAACTACAACAATGGCATCATCATCAGCCTAGCTACTCAGAAGGTACTGTTCCCTCCATTGTACAAGTTAATTGAATCCCCTCCCCCAAATAATCCATTAGCTTGATTTTGCAGGCCTATCTTGCTACCATGGTCCATGTCATCTAGGTTCCACAAGCCACCCCATAAGCCATATTCTCCCACAGTGTCACACCAGGATGCAGCATCTTGATACATCACTGAAAAGCTTTGATCCTCCCAATTAGTACTGGGATTGCTAAATACCATCTCTTGCCTTTCTTGCTGTGCCTCACTCATCATTCTTGGTTCGCTTGCGGCTTCCACATTAGGTAATAAGGCCTTCTTTATGTTTTCTTCTCCATGTTGCTGTTGTTTTTGTTTTAGGATTTGAGTTTTTCGGTTTTCTTGCTTTTGAGAGCATTTTTCTTTCTTCTTGAAATGGGTTCTCCAGTAGTTTTTTATCTCATTGTCTGTTCTCCCAGGCAAGTATCGAGCAATGGTTGACCACCTATATTTGCAATCCAAAAATGAGAAGAAACCATAAAAGGAATTATTCAAATCAACTTGAGAGAGAGAGAGAGAGAGAGAGAGAGAGGGAGAGGCATTACTTGTTGCCCCAGAGGGCATGTAGTTCAATGATGATGCCTTCCTCCTGAGGTGTTAGCTGGCTCCTTTTAAGACCAGGCCTAAGATAATTCACCCACCTTAGCCTGCTACTTTTGCCACTCCTATTCAAACCTGAAAACCCAAACAGAGAAAAATGAAACAAATTAAGTACCAAAACAACCAAATTCTTAATTATCAGCTAAAAGCATGCCAATCAATTAAGAAACAGTAAAACTGAAAATATGTGGCAATGTTAACATTATCAGTGATTAATACCTGAAGACCTAGCCACAGAACTCCATCTTCCCTCCCCATGCAAACTAACATACGCAGCAAGCAACTTATCCTCTTCAGGAGTCCAAGGACCCTTCCTCCACCCTTGGTCTAGACCCCCCCGCCCCATCAACCCTGCCATTAATTGTTTCACTTTCACTTCATATGTTGTCTCCAAATTCTATGACAGAACATTGCATAATGGTTCACTTATATATCCTTCTCAATCACCAGTCACTTCAATGCATTTTTTTTTTTTTTTTTTATAAAAAATAAAAAAATTAAACCTAAGTTGGTGATCTCATTAGCATCAATATCTTTCAATCACATTTTGCCACACTTACTTATAATGATTTCAATATTTCTCTATCCTCTAATTTTAGGCCAAGTGTTGCAACCGCGTGATCACTCATTCCATCTTTAGCCAACCAAAATGGAACAAGTGGGTCTACTAAATCCTAGGCACCGTACGATACCACGTCACGCGATCAAGGCCAATATTAAATCCAATTAACATTGTGGTATTCGTAACTCGACTTAAGCCACATTATTAATCATGAGATTAAAGAAAGCATAATCTTGATCGATGCAGCCGAAAAATCTTAATTAGTGGGTTATTAATTTATATATTTTGGCTCGAAAACGACGTCTTCTCCAATGGTTGGATAACACTTGTTCGTCTACGTAATCCGTAGTGACATGCTTTAGGGATTCTTAATTAATTGCTAATATATATATGATCATTATTTTATAAGCATATATAAAGAAGTTTCTAGGATGCTAATTTGGGTAATGGGGTATTTAAATATGTTGAAAGCGGACCACATCGATGAGTCACCTTGTGGACACCTGGCTCTTGGCATGTTTTTAAGTAGGCTTTTTAGAATATTAGGGCATTGTTCCATTGGCTAAACTCATTAATTATGTGCATAATGCCATATATAGGTAGTGATGTGTTACGTAAAATATTAATTCTTTAATATAAAGGTTTTAAATAGATTCTGATAAAGAGTTGAAGATCTTGTAAAGTTTTGAAGATATATATATATATCGATGAAATATATATAATGCTTGACTTGATAGTGCAATTGGGTCTTCTATTTTTGAAGGTACCCTTCAAAAATGAAGTGTTTGAAAGGCATTTAAACCCAAAAGCTTTCTCTAAGACATGCACTTGATGAGTGCCATCCCATTGTACAATAAGTTAGTAACATGTACAGGTAGCTTCTGCCTATCAAAAAAAAAAAAAACATGTGCAGGTAGCTTCTAGAAGCAATATTGGGTCTGAGTTACAGTATCATGGATCCCATGGATTAATTAACTAGTGAATTATGTTAATACTGTTGAATGAGAGAAAAATAACTCTGTATTGAATAACTTAATTTAATCAATGTACAATGTGAGCCTTATATAGGCTAGACCCTATACAGAATATGGAAACTATACAGTAATTAGAAACTACGGTAAATAGTAAATAGTATATACATTAACATCCCCCCTCAAACTCAAGGTGGGTGAAGAGAAACCAACTTGAGTTTGGAAACTAAATCTGTAAAGCGACCGGGAGGATGAGCCTAGCTTGGTGAAGAGATCAGCAATTTGCTCAATAGATGAGACAGAAAGAAGGCGGACAGTGCCTTGGCCAATATGATGACGAACAAAGTGGCAATCAATCTCGATATGCTTGGTGCGATCATGAAATACATCATTGTGTGCAATTTGAATGGCACTTCGGTTGTCACAGTAAATAGGAGTGGCAGAAGAATGAGGGACACCCATAGCTTCGAGTAGCCAGCGAAGCCATAGAAGTTCTTGGGTAGTATCAGCAAGAGCACGGTATTCGGCTTCAGTACTGGACCTGGCAACGACGGTTTGCTTCTTACTACGCCAGGAGATAAGAGAGTCACCGAGAAAGAAGCAAAAACCAGTAGTAGACCGACGATCAGTAGGGTCACCAGCCCAGTCAGCATCTGTGTAAGCTCGCAACTCTAGAGAAGAAGTGGCAGAAAAGTGAAGACCATGAAAGAGAGTGCCCTTTATATAACGAAGAATACGAAGAACAGCTGCAAAATGAGTGGAGCGAGGAGCTGACATGAACTGGCTGACAATGTGACAGCATAGGCAATATCCGGGCGAGTGACTGTGAGATAGATAAGACTGCCAACCAACTGACGATAGAGTGTGGCATCAGGCAGTAAGGTACCATCAAGAGGAGTAAGTCTGGCATTGGTCTCAAGAGGAGTAGAGACTGTCTTGGCATCTGTGAGTCCAGCACGAGTGAAAAGATCTGAAGCATACTTGGCTTGTGATAGATAGTAACCATTGGAGTCAGATGAGATCTCAAGACCGAGAAAATAACTGAGAGAACCAAGATCTTTCATCTCGAAATGCTGATGAAGAAAGGATTTGAGTGCAGAAATGCCACTAAGATCATTGCCAGTAATAATCATATCATCAACATAGAGCAGAAGAAGAGTAGTGCCGGTGGCTGTCTGACGAATGAAGAGAGCAGAGTCATACGGACAAGAGATAAAGCCAAAATCCCCAATAACTGAACTGAACTTTGCAAACCATGCCCGAGGAGCTTGTTTCAATCCATATAGAGCTCGACGAAGTCTACAGACCTTATTTGGAGGATGATCATACCCAGGCGGAGGCTGCATGTAAACTTCTTCAGAAAGATCACCATTGAGAAAGGCATTTTTGACATCCATCTGATATAGGTTCCATTTTTGAACAGCAGCAATAGCAAGTAGACTGCGGACAGAAGTAATGCGAGCAACGGGGGCAAAAGTCTCTTCATAATCAATGCCATGTTCCTGAGTAAAGCCCTTGGCTACCAGACGAGCTTTGTAACGCTCGATTGAACCATCAGAACGGGTCTTGATTTTGTAAACCCATTTACAACCCACAATTGATTTTCCACGAGGAGGGTCAACCAAATCCCAAGTATGAGTGGTATGAAAAGCCTGTAATTCTTCAGTCATTGCTTGTTGCCACAGAGGATTAGAACGAGCCTCATGATAGGTCTGTGGTTCATGATGAGAGAGAATAGTGGAAAAACAATGAAAATCACGAAGAAGGATAGATGGTTCCCTTACCCGAGTAGACCGACGAATGGGTGGATCAATGACAGTGTCAGAAGTGGAGGCATGGTCAATGGTGGTGTCTGAGACAGGAGCAGGATCAGGATCAGGTACAGGAGCATACGAAAGGACATCAGTAGGGGCGGAGAATGGTACTGTGGCAGGATCCGTAGACAAAAGAGGCACCTCAGGAGCAGCCGTAGAAAGTTCGAGACCTGTATCAGCATCATCAGGAAATAATGGAATTGAGGGATTAGTAAAGAAAGAATGTGTGTGAGGAACAGGTAAGTGAAATTTGGAGAGTGAGGAAAACATTTTGTGCTCCCAGAATACAACATGACGAGAGACACGAAGCCGTTTGGAGATGGGATCCCAACACCTATAACCTTTATGTTCTATACCATAGCCCAAGAAGCAACAGAGACGAGAGCGAGGTTCCAACTTAGTACGCTCATGAGGTTGTAGAAGAACAAAACAAGCACACCCAAAAACCCTGAGATGAGTATAAGACGGAGATTGACCATAAAGACGCTCATAAGGAGAAATGTTACCAATGACAGAAGAAGGAACACGATTGATTGTATACGCAGCAGTGAGAACAGATTCCCCCCAGAAATTCTCAGGACAAGAAGAAGAAATGAGAAGTGCTCGAACTGTATCCAAGAGATGTCGATGTTTACGTTCAGCACGCCCATTTTGTTGAGAGGTGCCAGGGCAAGAGCGATGGGGAATAGTACCATTAGTACGAAGAAAAGTGAGAAAATCTGAGTCTCGATACTCCATGGCATTATCTGCACGAAAGACTTTGATAGGACAGGAAAATTGAGTTTTGATCATTTGTGCAAAATCATAATAAATCTGTTTAAGTTCAGAGCGATTACGCATGAGATATAGCCAAGTGTAACGAGAATAATCATCGATAAAGATCACAAAGTATTTTGATCCTCCCATGGTTGGAACAGGAGAAGGACCCCAAATATCAGAGTGAACTAAATCAAAAGGTGCGGAAGAAATAGAAGTACTATGAGAAAATGGTAAGGCAGGTTGTTTTGCAAGTTGGCAAGATAAACAGTCTAAATGGTCATGACTAACAGAACCTAAAGAGCCACTAGAAATTAAAGACCGTAAACGACCAACCGATATATGCCCAAGACGAGAGTGCCATAAATGGAGTGAGGAAGTAGAAGGAGCTGGAGCAGCAATCTGATGAGCTGGAGAAGAGGTGTGAAGACTGATGAGCTCAAACAGGCGACCAACTTTACGACCAGTCCCAAGAGTCTGTCCGGTCTGAGGATCCTGCACAATACAACCAGAACGAGAGAAAGTAACAGTAAGACCCATGTCACAAAGTTGACCCACAGAAATAAGATTAAGAGTGAGTTTGGGTATGAGATATGTATCAGAAAGAGATATATGAGAGTGAGAAACTTGTCCTGTATGGCTTACTTGCATATGGGAACCATCGGCAGTATGAATGGGTGGAATATGAGGAGAAGAATGTTTGGTAGAGAAAAGAGTAGAATCAGATGTCATATGATTGCTACATGCAGAGTCAAAGAACCAAGAGAAGTTACCTGTCGTAGTAGCAGAGAGAGCAGGAGAGAAAGTAGTACCAGAATATGAGACAACCTTCTTGAGAAAACATTCAAGATCAGCAATAGTAATAGGTGAATTAGGATCTCGAACAGATAAATTCCCTGTGGCAGAGGCAGTGGCAGAAAAACTATGATACCGGGAGGTGGCCATGATGCTCAAAACTCAACTATAGAAGCAATATCTTGAAAAATGGAGCCCAAAAATGGAATCAGGAGGTCGAAAAACTATAGGGAGTACCGTTGTTGAAAAAACGGTTGATCGGACCCTAAAAGCAGCTGAACAGGCTGAAAAGTGCAGTGTAGAAGCAGAATCTCGTAAAACGGAGCCCAAAAACGGATTCAGGACGTCGAAATTAGTGGGGAAGGGACCGTCCGGGCTGACACGTGGCACAACGGGGTGCTGACACGTGGCAGATTGATGTGCTGACACGTGGCAGAAGGGAAAGCGAACACGTGGCAGTAGCTAGCTAGGACACGTGGCAGGATGACGTGGCAGTAAGTTGATGACGAGGCAGTAGAGAGTTGACGTGGCAGCGATGACAAGGTATGCTGACGTGGCAGTCAACGGTCAACGGGTTGACCGGGTCGAGTCAACGGGTCAAAGTCGGGTCGGGTCAACGGGTCAGAGTCGGGTCGGGTCGGGTCAACGGGTCAGAGTCGGATCGGGTTGCTGACGTGGCGGTTGCTGACGTGGCAGGTCCACGTGGTGGCTGATGTGGCAAATAGGGCTGACGTGGATATTAGGGCTGATGTGGCGCAATAAATTGGTAGGGCTGACGTCAGCTGACGTCAGCGGTACGGGAATGATGAATGAGGCGCGTGGAGCGCGTGAAGGCGCGTGAAAACTCGTGGAGGCGCGTGAGGACGCGTGAGAGAGCGCCTGCGAGTAGATCTGACGCGCCGGGACGTTGGTGGCGCGTGACGGCGCGTGCGGCGGTCTGTTAGGCTGATTTTGGCTGGGTTTTGTAGATCGGAGAAAGAGGAGTCGTTTGAGAGGTCGGTTGATTGATTTGGGTTCTGGGAAGGTGGAGTTTCGTGGTTGGACTGATTCGAGATGGTTTTTCCAGCGGTTTTTGAGGCCGTGACGGCAGTTGGTGGCTGTGATCGGAGGTGAGGCAGTGGTGGTAGGCTGGTCGGCGGTGGGGGAGTGGTGGTTGAGTGGGTTAGCTAGAAACCTAGCTTTGATACCATGTTGAATGAGAGAAAAATAACTCTGTATTGAATAACTTAATTTAATCAATGTACAATGTGAGCCTTATATAGGCTAGACCCTATACAGAATATGGAAACTATACAGTAATTAGAAACTACGGTAAATAGTAAATAGTATATACATTAACAAATACATATCCAAATTTCTCATGTTTAAAAAAAAAAAACAATTAATAATGTGTTTAGCGCGCAATTAATACAAAATATATGTTTGATGATGCAGTATACAAGAATATTGATACCGAAAAAACTTTGTTTTTAACTTTTGTTTCACACTGAATCTAAATGTGTAATTTAAAAGCTTCGATTCTTTGATTGTTTCAAAACAAATTTATCAAAGCATTTGTTGCTTAAAAATGGCGAGGCAAAATAACAATCTAATGGAGAGTTTATATTTATAACAATCTAATGGAGAAGACCCATAACCCTAGGACCTTAATTCGTGGGGATATATCCATAGCCATAGGTGATGTTCTCCAAGTTGTGTCTTTACATGGCTCTAGCTCCAAACACTTCTGTTTTGTTTTACAATGTCAAATAAGTTCATTTTGTAGCTTGATGACATTTCTCTCCCTCTTAATTTGTAAGGAGAGGTCTAGGCATGGATTTAAGCACCCGAGGAAGCTAGGGACCATGGTATATATGCTATTCATCTACTTATTTTAACCATCCTCCATTTTACACCCTAATGTGTTCTCTTATAATTGGAGGCCTCAATCATGGGTGTAGATCCCACGTCAATCAAGTCTAAGATGGCTTGATTCTAATCATGTATGGTAGGGCATGTCACGATAGAAAATGAAAGATAGTTAATGGATGGTTGAATAATTAATATTTTTCTTATAAAATTTAAAATTGCTTCAAACAACATAATTAAAGCTTCTTATGGTTTGCTTAACCCTAAGCAAAAAAAAAAAAAAAGAGTTGCATTTGCTTTTTCTAGCTTGGTATTCTTAATTTACCTCACAAACAGGAGTCTATATATAGTTACTATGGGCCAAAATATATTTGACCCAATTATGAAGCTAGCCAAATCTGTGTATTTTGGCTGCGGACTCTGTGCTGAATAATTATGAAGCTAGCCCACATGTTTATGTGAAATAAAACTTGCAAAATAATAGCCCAAATGACTGTTTGGAAAAGAGTAATGCTATATATCGCTACAAACAATTGCTACAAGCATTGTTATTAAACCCGGACCGGACCGGCCGGTTCAACCGGTTGGACCGGGAACCGGTCCTCTCTCCGGCTGGTTTAACCCACAAAAACCCATTTTTTAAATAAACCGTTCAACCCGGCGGTTCAACTGGTCAAAAAACCGGTTAAAAAACCGGTCAACCCGTTTTTTTTTTTCTAAAAAAATATATATATATATTTTTAAATTTTTTTTTTAAGGTGCTAAAATGACTAAAATAGTCCGAATATTTTTAAAATCTCTTAAAGCCAAGAAGGCTAAAATGGCAAATTAGTCTTAAAAAATCCCAAATAACAAAAAGAAACCAAAGCACCTAATTTAATAATACAATATTCTTATCTTGCATTTTAAAAAATATATATAATAAAGATTGATCAATAGTAATTTTCAATTTTCAATTTTGATGACTGCACATAAATTCAAATATATGAATTGATTCTACAAACATTTAAAAAAAATTATATTTTGAATCATTTCCAGCTTTTATTCTAATAAATAAATAAATAAATAATATATTTATGACGCCACAGTTAAACCCGGTGGTTCAACCGGTTGAACCGGATGACCCTTAACCCGATAAATTTTCCGGTTCGATGAACGGTCCAGGTTTTAAAACAATGGCTACAAGTATCGATACAAAAGATAAATGGGGGTAGTTTTAGGAAATCACCAATGGGTAGTTTTGAAAATTCATAACACTTGTCTCTTGTAGTAATAATTTGTAGTGATGCATGGCATTTTCGTTTGTGTTGATCCAATTTTAAATTTCCAGGAGTTCGAACCACTGTAAGGTAGTTCGAATCCCTTGAGGTTGTGAAAATCAGATGATGAGATTCGATTGCCTCAATTAAAAGTACTTTTTAAGGAGACATGCCAAGTCAATTAATCCTAACAACTTATAAGCAAACTTCAAGCATAAAAATAAAATAAAAACTGAGAAAGATGAGAAAGAAAAGAAGAACGTGGAGTTGGAAGGAAAAATAAAATGGACTTTATTAATTACTAACCACCACTCAATAAAACAGTCTGTCGGTACGGCTCGAACTGCCCTCGAGCCCTTTGAAACAAAAACTAATACTTTCCTCCAACAAGAACAGCTTCGAACTTCCTCTTGATCGAACCACAAGTGCTTCAAATCAATGAGCAAATCAAGGAGCCTTTGATGCGGAGTCACACGTGACCAAGCAGCATCACAAACAAAAGGAATCCCTCATACCCCAAGTTAGAGTAAAAGAGACTCTCTAATTCATCGGTTGAGTTGATGTGTATTGAGAGAGAGAGAGTCTGTTGGTCTTCAGCCTTTATTTATAGACTTCTAAGTGGTAGTCTCCTAGTTAGCTTCTGCTAGTTGTTGGATCATCTCTTCAAGCTGGATCATCTTCAACTACTCAAGCTGGATCATCTTCAACTGCTATCTATTCCCATCCGGATAAGACACCTTCTTTGGCTTGATAATTATCCTCCAAGAGTGAAGAGTGTGGGTGCCAACAAACTCCTTAGAACAAGCATTCCTGATTGGCTTCGAACTCCTTCAAAACTAACCTAATTCTGGCCAATTTATTTTTGGCTAAAATTAAAGAATTTAATTAAAACCAATTTACTGACCATCGAATGGCCTGGTTAAAAAATGGATTAACAATTTGGATTTGAGAAATTGACATAAAAGGGGTAGGAAAGTAGAGTTAAACACACGTGACTCATGACTACCATTACTGATTGCAACAACACGTGAATCTGCATGGTCCGAGTCAAAATTAGAATTGAAACTTCAAATTAGTTGGTATCATAAATTCATAATGGTGTCTATAGAGAGGTTTAATTTTTTTATTTTTTAAGACTTCACACCAACATTTTATACCACTAAAATATTTTAGAGTTGTTTTAACATAATAATTATATTTAAAGGAATTTGAAAATCTCAAAGACCTTATAATAGTATATATTTGGACCCCATGGTATAAAGGTTGAAACATATATAGGGACTTCTAAGAAAATTAACTAAAAGTCCCCAATTTAAGTTCTTTTTTTATCCATAAATTCTACCATCTTTTCACTTTACCCAAAAGTCCCAATTTAAGTTCTTTTTAGACTCAAATATCCTTTCAAACAATGCATCAGTTTTCAGAAATGCATCAGTTTCTGCAAAATCAAAAACCAAACTAATACATGGTTTCTTATAAAACTGAAATATGCCTACGAAAACTGACTCATTTTTACATCAGTTAAAAAAAATCAATTTTCTAAAAATAAAAACTACCTCCAAAAACGAATGCATGCATCAGTTTCCTGCAAATGCATCAATTTCTACAAAATCAAAAAATAATTTGGGGACTTTTTGGAAACCATTAATGAGAAAGCTGATGCATTTCTCATTAAACTATTGGATTCTTATAAAACTATAGCATGCCTATGAAAACTTATGCATATTCGCATTAGTTTTATAAAAAAAGAAACACATCAGTTTCCTAAAAAAAAAAAACACCTCAGAAAACTGATGCATGCATAAATTTATGCCAAAAAACACAGCACAATAGATCGAGTACCTCTAAAGCTAATCTAATTAAGTTTTTTCTCACTCTACTCCTCCATCTTAGGGGGAGAGAATGTTAACTGCTAGAGGGTATTTGGAAATCTCAAAAACCGGTTTTATCGGATGCAAAATGGGCCCAAATATTCATACAAGTGTTTGGTAAGTACACCTGAAAAATATAAATGGTTAATAGTACGTTGACTCACTTTGCCTTGAAAATGCAAAGACGACAAAGGCAACAAATCTATTTTGATGGTTTTTTTTTATGCACTTTTGGTTGCTTCCTGAGCTTTGGATATATACAGTGGGTTATTTTAGATATGTATAGTATATTTTCCATGGAAGTGGAAATGAGTAGAGTGGGCAAAGTTTCATTGGATTTTTGTTTTTGCATTTAGTTCCTTCAAGATTTTTTATTTATTTTTATTTGTTATGTGCTTATAGTTTAATGTGTGTGTATATGTACTATAAGCACAACAAATAAAAATAATAATTCATCTTAAGTTTGAACAAAACATATCTCACATGAATTTTATGTGTGTAGATATATATAGTGAGAGAGTAGCTAGTTCAATTATATGATAATTTAAACCAAATAGCATGTAAAAAAGAATTAGAACATATTTCAGATTTAGACAAACAGGTTATGACATAAAAACAGTTCAAATATAAATTGTTTGAACAAAAACTAGACACATAAATTGGTTCTGAACCAAACAATTCAAAGAATAATCGATTCTTCTACTCCTTGATGGAGGACGCGGGGTCTTTCACACCCGGCTTGCTCGTCCGATTACCAAGGTACCACCATCTTGGAGAGGCTCGACTGTTCTCTTTAACGTAACACATGAACTTCAAATCAGTGAAGTTCGGTGTCCATCCGTGAGACCTCTAAAGGACCATGAACCCAGGAGCACCCTCCAAGAGTTCAGCATTAGCATGATGAGACTCACCCATATGGTGTGAACTTTCTCCCTAATGAATGGCTGAAGAGGAAATCTGAGACCTATCCTGAAAGCTTCAGCATAAAAACACATTTCACTAGGAAGGTTATCAGTGACCCTTATCTCTGGGCCCGATATGCGAATCCTAACAAAATTGGAAATATGATAATTCGCTGTGATCTCCGACTCTCAATCTTCCCTAAGGACGTTAATATGTACGAAAGGAAAAGGGGCATCGAGGAGAGGTTCCTGTCCCATTGGTTTCGAAAGGATAGTGGTGGAAAGGTTTGAATCAAGTTAACATCTAAAGGTTCTGAAGATGATCCTGATGTCCTAGTATTAGGATCACCACAATTTTGGGAATGAGGTCTAGCGGAGTTACTACTCTGACTTGCCATTGGTACCCCGATCTAAAATCATATGTAATATTTAGTTGTGGTGAACAGGAATCAAAGTTTCGTCGAAAAATTTGAAGCTTAGCCAGAAAACTCGAAGAGTCGCCGGAAACTTCAATGTTTCACCGAAAAACTCAAGAGAAAATGGCCTAAAGCCCTTAAAACTACCAACAGAACCCAAAAAGATAGAAAAGAAACTGTAAAAATGAAAGAGAAGGCTCGAAAGTACCTTTGATCTGTTTAGAATGCAATGAAAAAAGAGATTTGAAGCAAAAATTGCCTAAAAAGCAAAGATTTGCTCTGGTAAACAAAGAGAGCTCCGACGGTTTTTTGAAACTGAAGAAGATGAAGTAAAAAGGGAAAAACCACTTTTTCCTCTTTTATACCGAGTGACGTCCCCAACAAACAGATGGGTGCCACGTGTCTTCAATCAACTGCTCTTATGAGAGATGACGTCAACGCCATAATTGCCCTCCTAACTGTCGCCAGAGACATGCCTCCCAAGGTGACATCTGTCTCCTCGAGCCCCTAAATGGCCATTTATGATCATAGCGTCCTTTCCAATTCTGAGACTGACAAACGGTCACGTCCGTCTACCGATCCCATTCACCATGCTACACATGTTTGATACATTGATCACTCTAGATGAAGCTAATGTGACTCTTATCCAATGGCTTATAACTCGATCAGAAAAGGTCATTCGACGTATTGATCCCTGTTTCCTGAATGACCATTTATAATCATTTGAACTCAAAGTGTCTGTTAGCCCTATGGCTTCAATCCTTAGTTGTTTATGAATTTTGATGAGAACAAACATTGTATAATGATTTTGCACATTCATACTTGAATTGAACATTATGATTTGTATCAATCTTTATTGGCTAAATTG
>JAESVK010000789.1:406332-444644 GCA_017140935.1 Hamamelis virginiana | reverse complement strand
AATGTGTATAAGAAATATAAGTCTTCCTATCTCAACAACTTGATATATGTATTTCTCTTATCATTTATTCATGCACCTTATCATATATATATATATATATATATATATATATATACCTTCTATTTAATATAATATGAAATTGATATGCTCTTTAGGATTGGTTTTAGGGCATATCTCCAACAGTATGTTTAGGTGGAAAGAAAATAAGCATGCGACCTAGAAAAGGAATGGAGTGCCTGCAAAGGTTTTGTGATATAATCAGCCCATCCTGAGGTTTAGAAGGATGTTTCAGACTACACAAATAGCAATGGACTTGACATAGCATGCTCAAAAAAGGACAGTAGATGGTCAACTACGACATCCAGCAGACTTAGTGTCTTGGAAACTAGTTGACCACTTGTGGCCAGAGTTCAAGGTAGAACCGAGACATATGCGATTGGTTATTTCTACATACAGAATTAACCCTCACAGTACCCTCAATAATAAATACAGTTGTTAGGCCGTTATACTTATTACATATAACCTTCTACCATGGTTGTGCATGAAAAGAAAATTTATGATGCTATCTTTGTTGATATCTGGTCCACAACAGTCTGGTAATAATATTGATGTTTATTTGGAACCATTGATTGATGATTTAAAATTGTTGTGGGAGGTAGGTGTTGAAGCCTATAATGCATACCAACAGCAGTCCTTTAACTTAAGGGTTGTACTGCTATGGACAATCAAAGACTTTCATG
Source organism: Hamamelis virginiana (assembly GCA_017140935.1). Taxonomy (NCBI): domain Eukaryota; kingdom Viridiplantae; phylum Streptophyta; class Magnoliopsida; order Saxifragales; family Hamamelidaceae; genus Hamamelis; species Hamamelis virginiana. The sequence goes on along the minus strand of JAESVK010000789.1, from coordinate 443,904 downwards.
CATATGGTAACTTGAGTGGCTACATCTTCAAACGATATAAAGCTTGTCCAATATGCAGTGAAGAAACAGACTCTATTTATTTACCACGTGGTAAAAATAATGTATATGTTGGCCACAGAAGATTTTTGCCTAATGGGCATCAATTTCGAAATCATAAAAGGGCTTTTAATGGTGAGGAGGAGCTTCAAAAAGCGCCAAAACCGTTAAGTGGTAAGGAGACATTACAAAAAGTTGAAGGGATTAAAAAGTCAACCGGAAGTAACAAGAAACGAAAATGTAAAGCTTCGAAAGATGTTCCTAAAAAATGTTGGAATAAGAAGTTAATATTTTTCGAGCTTGAATATTGAAAGGATCCTTATATTCGACACAACTAGGATGTTATGCAGATCGAGAAAAATGTGTACGAGAGCATTATTGGCACATTGCTTAACATTCCCAATAAGACGAAGGATGGAGTAAATGCTCGATAGGATTGGAAGGCAAAAGGTTTGAAGGAAAAATTAGCACCACTGGATAAGGGAAATAGAATATATTTGCCTCCAACGGGCTATACATTGTCTAAAGAGGAGAAAAAAAGGGTATGCTAAACATTGTTTGAACTCTAAGTCCCAAAAGGATATTCTTCCAATTTTAGTAATCTCGTCTCAATGAAAGACTTAAGACTCGTTGGTCTTAAGTCTCATGATTGCCATATTTTAATGCAGCAACTATTACCTGTGGCAATCGGCCGATGATGCCTAAGCACGTGAGATATCCAATTACACGATTTTGTTTCTTCTTCAAAAATTTGTGTAGCAAAGTAGTGGATGTGACGAGATTAACTAAAATTCAAGATGAACTTGTGGTCACACTATGTTTGTTCCAGCCAGCTTTTTTTGACATAATGGTTCATCTAACGGTGCATCTAACGGTGCATCTGGTAATAGAAGTCCAATTGTGCGGTCCTGTTCATTTTCGTTGGATGTATCCATTTGAGAGGTTCATGAAGGTGTTAAAGGGATATGTTATTAATCGTAATCATCCTGAAGGTTGTATCACCGGATGTTATATTGCAGAAGAAGCTTGTTAAATTATGTACTGACTATTTCTCAAATGTAGATGCAATTGAGATTCCCTTAAACGAACACTTTGTATCCAATGATGTTGGTATGGGAAGGCCTTTACAGGGTGGTCAGCTCGTTAGAGAAAAGAAAGAACTTTTGGAGTAGGCACACCGTTATGTATTGGCTAACACAGTTATCGTTCAACTTTGCATTGAGTAAAATCATTCTTAATCTCTTTTGCGTTAAATTTATTTTTTGAATCTATCTTTGAATAATGCTCACAACTGACACCTTTTTGCTAATCTATAACTTGATTGCGAGCACATGGCCTATTTGAGGCAACTTCATAGTCCTAAATCAAAATGACAAAAGTGGATACAGGATGAACATAATCGCACATTTATTTATTGGATCCGTGAAAAGGTACTAGATTTTAACATTTTATCCTTCAAAAATTTATCCAATCAATATAATTTTAACCAACTTTATACAGGTCGAAGATAATTTGAGAGTACCAAACCCAATATCTTCTACCTTAAAGTGGATAACACATGGACCTGTGCCTGAAGTAGCAAAATTTCCTAGTTATATCAGTAACGGTTGTCGCTATCACAGAAAGGATCGCGATAATTCTCGAGTCAACCAAAATAGTGGAGTGAACATAGTGGCTACGTCAAATCACTTTGCAAGTGCAAAGGCTAAGAACCCCATTTTTGCTGCTATGTGTTACTATGGTGTTATCATCGAAATCTGGTTGCTTAACTATCACTTGTTCGAGATTCCAGTATTTAAAGATGATTGGGTTGACGTTAACAATGGAATTAAAATAGATGACCTTGGTTTCACATTGGTTGATCTTAATAGAATTGGTCATAAAATTGATTTTTTTATTTTAGTTTCGCAAGCTAGGCAAGTTTTTTACATAAAAGACCAACTTTAACCAAGATGGTCAGTTGTTCTAACATCGCCTCAAATAATGGATGTACACGAGGACAATGGCAATGAGCTCGATGATGGTTGTGTGGAACATATTGATATTAACCAAATATTGACAGATGTTGAGTCTTTTGATGTAATTGATGATTTTGGGGACTCTTACGTGCGATAGGAATGTGAGGGCATTTGGGTGGACCCAAATTCTATATAATATAGCACATTATTTTTTAAAGAATTAAGAAGAGACCCTCTTCTATATATATTTAAAGAATTAAGAAGAGACCCTCTTATATATATATATATATATATATATATATATGCATAATAAATTTTTTTATTATGGAAAAAAAAAGAGTTTGTCTTTATTTTTATTTTCATTGTATTAACATTTTTTTAATTGTGAATATGAATTCAATTATTCTGTTTCACATAATTCCGCTATCTCCTTGAATTACTTGTTAAACATAGGAATGTTATATAGTTTGTATAAATTGTGATCATACTTATTGATAATACACATGTATAACATTTGTTATTTATTTATTTGTGTCAATAAGAATAAGTATCCTGGATCCAAACCATGCAAATATAAGCGAAGAGGATGCGGGAGCCTCAAACACAGCTTGAAAAAAAAATCTAAGGGGGTCAACAAGACAGACCTTAGGAGAAAGGGGCAAAAAAAAAAGACAAAAAATAGAACTGCAATTTAACTTAAAAGATGAATCAATAGGCCCATCACGGCCTACTTCATGCAGTAATTATGGAAAGTTGGCTCGTGGAATGGTCCCAATTCATTTCCAGACATGGCACAAAGTGCTAGAAACGGTAAAGGATAAGATATGGACTACTGTTCAGGTAATAAATAAATAAATAGTAGGTCAAATATTTATTGGAATGCATGTTGTGCGATTTTTAATTCTTTTTATATGTTTCTTTTATAGGAAAACTATGTTACCAATAGAGATTTTTGGAGGCATCATTGTCTACAACTAGTGGGTGTAGCTTTTTGAAACTTCAAGTAAAGACTTTATCGAGCCTTTATTTTACCAAAAAAAAAATGATCCTGAAAAGCTACACAATCCACCATCTACTTATCCATCTATTGAACTAGAGCATTATAGAGGGTTTGTGATGCATCGACTAAGTAGAAAATTTGAGGTACTTAAGAGACCTTTTTTTTAGATTTGTTTAGCAGTGTATATTATTCTAGTTTGAGTAATTTGGCAAAAGTAAGTTTTGTATTAACTATAAAGGCATATCGTATGCTGGCACAAGAAAGTTGTAAAAAAAAATCTCTATCCTCATCACATGTCAAAAAGGGATACGCTGGACTAGAAGAAGAACTAGTAAGAAATAAATTGCTTATATATATTATATTACAAATTTTTAATCATCTATTGGTTGTAAAACTAGCCAATATCATTTGATGTGGATTTAATTCTTATTTGTCAAACAACAATGTGAGATGGGCACTTCTGAGCTGATCGAAATGAGCACATTATCAAAGGTGGGACGCCAAAATAAAGAAAAATAATATAGTAGGGAGGCTGTGAGAAAAAAGTGCAGAGAATTGTGAGTTAGTTCATATGAGTTTATTTTAAATAACTATTACCACTATATAGAAGCACGTATAAACTTAATGTTTGTACTTTTATAGAATGAGGTAGCACGAATGGTCGATGAGGGGACTCTAACTATTGAGGGGAGTAGGGATGCGCTCACCATGGCTTTAGGGACACAAGAACATAGTGGTCGAGTCTGGGGTTTAGGAAATTCGGTTACCCCAACGGCTTTCTTCCTTACCCCTCGAGGATTCATCCAGTCCAGTTATCCAAAAATGAAAGAATTATTAATGTTCTGTTTGTCTGAAATCCATAGACTTGGGGGGCAAGTTCCACCTATTTCACCTTTATTTTCTCCTACTGATGAGAGAGTTGGATCAAATAATGTCAAATCTAGTGCTATTAGGTCTGCTCCAGATTTGCAACAAATATCAACGGACAAAGGAAAACAAGTTGCGGACCAAATGCCTCCTTCAGTATCAGGGGAGCCATTAGACTTAGTGAAGCTTTCTTACTTAGTCTTACTATTATATACCATTTGAGAAGTACTTCTAATCACCATTATTGTTCATCTATATTATTGTTGCAGACCGAACCATGTAGATTGGCATTGGGATCAATTGACAATGTTGTTGTAGATGAGACATTGTATGCTTCAACCGGAGCCCAGCATACACTATATGGTGTATTATTGGGGGAAAATAATGCACGTGTCACTGTTGATCATGTAGAAAAGGGGCATGGGCATAATCTACTCCCAATACCTAATCCTGGGATGACCACTCCTGAAGAAGCAATCGTGGGCTTCGTGGAATGGCCTAGACGTCTTATTGTTTTGAATTTTATTGAGGTACAATCAAACCTAATATGATATTTCTAAAAGTTATCATTTACTAAAACTATTTCTATATTGCGACTTTGCTTTATATTTTTACTATAAAATAATTTTAAATCTAGAGACTTTGACACTTATAGGGAGGCCCATTTGATTAAGGAAAAAAAGATGAAAGAAAGAAACTCGACCCTATTTCTAGCAAGGTATATATGTTCATAACGTGTCTTTTTTATCATGCATTTTTTTTTTTACATATAATTCTATGATTGAAGCATATAACTTTAAAACAATGTTAGTTTATATGGATGCAGATATAATGTTTATATGGATGCTCATCTAATAATTAAGATTGTATTTAATTTTGTGTCTTGTTTTATGAACCTTTGATGCCAAATCTAGAAAAAGAAGATTTTAAACTTGTCATATCATTATTCGATAAGTTTGTTGATCGAGTACTGAAATTGCTCACGGATGTCATGACGGTTGGAGTACATTCAAATGTATTTTGCTCTAATAGTCCTTTATGCACACCAATGAAAGAGGTTCTTATTCCTAAATTAGATTTAAAAAATTTGATAAACTTTGAAGAGATTCGAACCATACAAATATTGTTGTACATGTGGTGAGAATATATAATGGATAAATTTTGAGCATTTATAATTCAAAATTTGTTTCTTGCTTTCACTTAAAAATTTATGTGTTTTTTTTAATAGTGCCCTCCATAAAACAGTGGGAGATTTACGGTTGGGAAAGAAGTTCGAATTTGTTTCTCCTGTTGGTATCGATGGATCAAGTTCCTAATTAAATGCAGGGACATTATTTTATTGTTTTGATACGGCACAGGAGAATCAATTATTTTTTTGTCCATTTAACATTGGGTAATTGTTTTGTTTAATTTATTTATTTATTTTTGCTTTAATTAATTCAATTAGTTCAATATATTTATTATACTCAATTACTTAAGGTGATTTCAGGTTCCACTGGTTGCTAACTATTGTTGATCCATGGAAAATGTGTGCATTTTATTTTGACCCTTTGGGCAGTGATACGAACAAAAATGTCAACAATGTTCTGAAATAGTAAGTTTACTTTTTCTTTTTCGCATGTGGTGATGCACTTTAACTTATTATCCATTTCCAAGTATGTTAATTGTTGATGTACTTTTTGAACAGTGCATTTAAAATGTTAAATACAAGTCAAAAGTTCAGATCCAGCAAAAAATCAAAAAACAATGATGTAAATATTGAAGTAGTAACATTAATAAATTCAAGGAATCAATTATTGAACAAGTTTTAGTATATACTAATTATACTAAATATATTACAATTTATCTATCATAACTCTGTTTATATGTAGTGCCCAAGATAGCTGGGACATTTTGAATGTGGCTACTATGTAATGGGCTATATGAAGGACATTATTTATTCATATCCGAGGCATCCTATAGAAATGGTGAGATCTAGTACATGTCTTTATATGAAATAATTGCTATCTAACAAATCATTTTATCTTAACCCATGCACCCTTTACGATTACTTGCAGTTTGTTACTAATAAAAAATATGAAATAGTTTATCTTGATGAATTGCGAGCTGAATTGGTGAATTATATAAAGGATATTGTTCAATGGATGGCATGTTAAACTGCCCAAAACATGGCTTAGGTATGATTTCTTTATTACTATGGTTTCATTTATGTAACCAATAATTATTTGAAGTGATATGATTGGATTGGATTGATTGGGACCATTGGAAATCTTGTAGTTTGGGGATTGGATTTTGATGGAGACCCACTTGGGTTTGTTTGTTTTACTTTTGAATCATATTAATAGTTGGTTCATATAGATTTTTCATGTATTGCATCATGTATATAGTAATGCTTTCCTGTTTTAGCTTAGTTGCTAGTTGGGTTTGAATTTTAGGACTGTTAGGTGTAGCTGATGTGAAGGTTTTAATTAGGCTACAGATGTTATTATGGTATGTCATTATTATAGATGGACAACCAGTCTATGTCTAGAGAGCGGCAACCCCAAATAAAATAAAATAAGTAAAATGATTCCCATTATTTTGAGTGATTATACAGATCCTCATTAACAAAGCATCAATCGTTGATGTTGTGAACACTTCGACATTAGGGAGGTTATAAGGCATTTTCCTAGGTTTAGCTGCATTAGAATCAAACAGAGTTTGCCAACAATGCCAAGTTACAAGCCTTAGTCTAGGATCTTGGTGGGATGGAATGTGGATAGGTCTAGGTTTCAAGTCATATGGAATTAAAGTGTGTGCCACTGTAATAATGAATAGATTATAGAAAAAAAAAAAGTTAAAACAAAATTACATAGCTTCAATGTTTGTTGGAATCATCTAATTAGTAAAACAATAGAGAAAAAAGTAGTGAATCCTTCCAAGAAACCCTTTGTCTCTCCTTAAAGCCTCTAGTTCCAGTAAAAATAATAAGACATGAAACTTTTTCTTGTTTAAGACATTCATACTTAACCCTAAGTAAAAAAGAATTCAAAACACATCCATAAATCAGTTGCATGTTTGTCTTGCTTTGTTGCTGTATTTGCTTCCTTTCAGTTTTGATCCAGTAATAGAGGAAGGGGGTTTGGGGGTGAGGGTGCTAGGTGTTTGGTGTGGAGCTGGGTTTGAAGCTTTGTTGCTTCAGGGGGTTTTTTTTTGGATTGTGACTGTTGATGAATGCATCAGATGGGCTATTTTGTTGGCCCAAAAAACCTAGCTATATTCATGTTTAACGACTTATATATATGATGTTTACTCATAAAATGTGCTAAGAATAAGGCTATCTATCACGAAGCAGCCTCATGAGAGCTCATTAGAAAGGGTGATAGCCTTTTTTAATGTGCTAATTGGCAATTTCTTTACTACTAATCAAGTATCATTCATGAACAATTAAGAAACGTTTGTTATATATTAACATATATGCATCTGACAAGAACATACTTTTGTATAACTTGTCCAAATATTATGTTGCATCCAAACACCTAGAAATCATTTTGTGTCAACTATTTTTGTATTCTAGATGTGTATAGTAAGTGGGTATGTATTCATTTTCGTATAATTTGTCCAATATATCATTATGGTGCATCTAAACATCTAGAAATTACTAATTTTGCTCTAGCTGCTGCTTTCACTAAACCAATTAATAAACCACTTTGAAAAAAGTTTATGCATGCCAGAATAATATTTCTATACCAAATTCCCAGAATAATATTTACTTCCTAAGTAAATATATATATGGATACTTTGCAATAGTTTACATGGCAGAGAAAACTCCAAGTATTTACACTATTATTTTGCCTCCCGATGACGTTTATTTGGATTCTATGCTTATATATATCTCTCAGTTTTATTGGAAAAATCTGAGGATTTTCAAAGCAAGGCTGCATCAATCTGCACGGTTGAATGTTCTACTACAGCTAGCTGAATTCTGCAAGAACATAATCCATCTTAGGATTTATGGGAAAATTGATGAAAAAGAAGTGGTGTGTGATTGCATCATGTATTTGCATATTTCTATTGCATTATTCCCACCATTTTGTGCATACTTGAACCAATTTTATGTGTGAATAGATGTTTTTTTTTTTATATTTTCATGTTTTTCCCATCTTGTAGGTAAAATGCCATAAAATGGATGTGTTTTGCATGCAAATTTGGAGCTTGATGTTAAGTCTTGGAAGTCTTCAAAAGTCATAGGACTTATGTGACATACTTATAAGTATGTCTAGAGTTTACATATCAAATTTCGAGGCAAAATGACAAATAGTTTGGGAGATATAAGCAAACGAAGTCAACTAGTGCGAAAAACGACCAATTTGAGTATTTCTGGCATCTCTCTCTCCAAAATGAATCTGACCATGAGACTACCATGGTTAGAAACTAGATTTCTCAAGCTTTCCAACCATCACCCAAATCAGAGTCTAGATGACAAAGATACAAGCGATTGAAGTTAGGTATCGAATGCTGTCAAGTCTGTAGCAGAGGAAAAACCAGCAGCATTGCATTACCGATAATGCACTCTTGCGTTATCAGTAATGGCCATCCAAGATAGCCATTTTTTGGTCTTTTTGTGTATTTTTGAAGGGCTATATTGTATTTTTAGCTCTTGGGTATATATACCCATTTACAGGTAGAGTTTTGGAGCAATTTTCACTTCCCTTATCTTTTCTTTTTGTTTTTCCTCATCTCCTCTCCCATTCTACTAGGGTTTGAGAGAGTTTAGGTTTGTTTTTTTTTTTTTTTTTTTTTTTTCATTTTTGTCATGTAATCCTTATATGTTTAAGCTTGTAATTGTATTTCCTTTCATTTTTATGCAAGAATCATTTAGTTTCATGTTGTTTTCCTTTTCTTTAATGGCTTTCTAAGTAGTTGGGTTGGATTCTACAGTGGATTTTCATTCTACAACAAAGGTAATATGATTTTCTCAATTTTTATGCTTTGAATGTTTGTTGGATAATGTTAAATTAATACTCCTCATCTTCAGATCCACAAGGTTTGACTCACTTTAACCATATGTAGACAAGATTTCTTGGCACAAGTGATGCTTAGTACTTAATGCACTCCAAGTGCTTGCTAAAATGTCTCAATGAGTATTTTTCATTATTCATCCTCATTTTTCTTGTGTTTTGTGTTTAAATGGTTATAAATGCTTTCCATATTTGAACCCTCTTGGTTTGGCATCATCTTAACTATATGTACAATTAAACTTAGCACATGTAGCGCTTGAGATGTTATTTTCTCTTGAGTACTTGTAGATAAGTAAGCCTTGGCATATATAGTGCTTTATATTCATATGCACTACAAGTGTTTGATGAAATGTCTAAGAGAGTGTTTACTTTCATTTAACATCATTATGCTTTTATTGCAAAATCCTGCATCAAAGACCATTCATCAGTGGATCCTAGATGAGAATTCATTTCTAAATGCTTTTAAAGTTAAATACTCCCTCAAAGACCCCCTTCAATGGATCCTAGATGAGAAATTTTTGTGAGAAATTCATGTTCCCTAGTTGTGGATGGGATGAAATCCAAGAATCCAGCCATTTACATTTCATTGCTTTTATTTTATTTTAGTTAGTTTAGTTAGTTCTCTACACTAATCACACACAATCTCCATTCATTTTATACTTCATCTATATGAAAGAATGTGAGTAAGGAGGATTCGCAGTCGAAGACATACAACGAAACTTTTGTAAAATAAAAATCCTTCCAGCACATTCCAGCAGGAAATCGAAACAAGCATAGGATCATGAATAATACAAGACCTCGATCGAATTAAACAACTTTAAAACATACTTACTTGATTTTGCCTTTGATAAAACCTCGATCGAATCCAAGCTTCAAAGTATATGAAGCCTCCAAGGTATCCACACGAACCCAAGACTCAATAATCATCTTGCTCTTGATCAACACTTGAAGCAAAGCAAGAATGAGAGGGAGAGGGAGAAAACGGCACCTAGGGTGGGGCTCCTCTAGGTCACGGCCTCTATAGTGGGGAGGGTTTTCTCACTCTTCTTTTAGGGTTTAGGTGGACTTAGTGCTAGCTTGCACCCTAGCCTTTGTATTTATAGAAAATACAAGAGTTTCTAATATTGCAACTAAGGCCAACTATTATTAACAATTAATAAAGTGTCCTATTAAGTTGCACTAATTAGAAACTTACCTATCTCTAAAATTAAAGAGCTCTCTTGTATCCTATTGTGTGTGACCCTTTGGGTTTACCCCAACCTAGTAGCGGACCGGGACATCTCATGTTCCCTAAAATAGAAACTTTCTATTTATGGTTCAATTGGAACAATTCCAATTTTGCCATAAATGATAACACTTATCATTAGGCATTCACTAGTCATGAGTGACATCTAACAACATATCATGACGTAGCCTAGGTGTGGGTGAATAGTAGAACTATGTGAATCCTTCATGTTATTTAATCATTCATTCCCTAATGTCACTGTTAAGATAATCAGGCATGGTTATTAAGTCAAACCCTATCTTAAAAACTTGTTATATGTTCTACAAAGTATAATCTCAATAAGATGAACCCGATAAAACTCTTTCACAGTTCACCTATCACCATGCCCATGGATTTCAAACTAAGAATTCTCTTTGTGAATGAAACTTGACATTCTCTCTCATCAAAGATGAAAGTGATGATTTCTTCTTGTGCACTCATTTATCTTCATACACAACCCACTATATCCAATGAGTACCGATTACACCCTGATGGATAAGGATGTATGAAATACTATCAAACTCTAGCAACTTATGCATAAGATAACTATGGTGCCTCAGGTCTAAGGATTACCAAATGGACGTAACATAATAATATTTTTTTGACTTAAACTCCATAAAAATATTCTTGCAGATCATGTTCAGTGTACATTTTCCCTAATATGCACCCATAGATTAACTATAGTGTCATTACACCGATAGGAAAGACTACATATCCTCCCACTGGAGCTAGTTTAAATCCGTGCTACTCTTAATGGTTTATAAATGTTCACTTTAATTAATAAACCTATGAGCAAGAACTTCTTTAGAATAAATGTGTATGAGAAATATGAGTCTCCATATCTCAACACCTTGAGATACATATTTCTCTTATCATTTATTCATGGACCCTATCATATATATTTAAATATACACGACAAGTTATACATTTTAATTAATATAATATAAAATTGATATGCCCTTTAGGATGGGTTTTAGGGCATACCTCTAATACTATACTCTTTGGGTATCAACACATAAGAGTTTGACCTAAAACCTCTTAACCAATCCCTATGGAGATGACCATGGGTACTCCCATAAATTACTATGCTTGACAACGATAGATCCAACGCTTGGGATTGCACTGCACTTTTGAGTTCAAGTAGTGTTTATAGTAGAGAGATTTCCTCTGCTTGTTTCTGAATCTGATTTGGGTACTAATGCTTTGAGGATTGTATGGGATGGGAGATTGAAGTGTCTAAAGGAACTCAATATACTGCACTGTTCATTTGTGGGTCATAATCAGGATAAAAAAGATATGGGTGCTGCAAATTATATGAAATCCAAGGCATTTAAGAGTGAAATTCTTGAAAAAGCTTTTGGTCTCAAGAGTATTAAGAAATTCATACATTACTTTAAATAAATTAAATCTTGTTAGCATATATTCTAAATTGAGATGAAGTTATAATCTTAGAATTGGAAAAGTATGAGGTAAAAAAAAAAATATATTGGTACAGCTTTTGTTTTCATACAAGTGAATTAATGTCGCATGGTTGAATTGTATGTTGCTTGTAGTTCATACTTGGATCAGTTTATGTCATGAATTAGCCTTTATTCCAACAAGCTTGTGAATTAGCTTTTGCTAAATGTGACATTTTTATTCTTCAATATATATATAAAATTTCAAATATTAATTAAAAATGAAATATCCTACTTATATAAGTCATATATTAAAAATTAAATTGATCCAACGGTTAGATTTTAAAATTTTCACTATAAAAATTTGGGAAAAATACCGAAAACCCCCTCAACTGTCATCTTGTGACACTTTATGCCCTCAACTATCGATTACAACACTCAGTCTCCTTAAACTATTGAATTGTGACAAATAACCCCCTTCCGTGATTTTTTTATAGTCTGTTTTATGGCAAACTGACCGTTGGATCGCGTAATTTTTGGCGCATGACATAGACAGATAGATTATCCAATCCAATGGTCGGTGTTTGAAAATACAAATTGTTAAATTAAAAAAACAAATCGTTAGATTAAAAATAGAGTATAAAAATACAAACATTATCTGTATTTTAAAAAATAGACCGTTAGATTGGATAATCCATGTCAAGCACGCCAAAAATCATAGTGATCTAACGGTCGGTTTGCCATAAAACAGACTGTGAAAATCACGGAATGAAGTTATTCATCACAATTCAATAGTTTAGGGGGGCAAAGTATTGCAATCAATATTTGAGGGGGGCAAAATATCACAAGGTGATAGTTGAAAGGGGTTTTCGTTATTTTCCTCTAAAAATTTTTAGTATTTTGAAAATATCACCTTTGTAATTTTTCATGGTGATATTTTTTATAAATTGATCATTGGATCACTGTGATCTTTGGCATACATGACATACATAAGTAGGAAATCTAATCCAACGGTTGATTTATCAATCTAATAGATCCACACTAGTGTTTTCAAAAACAAAATTTAAAATTATACAAAAAATAAAATAAAATAAAATAAAACGGTCAAGTTCCGGTTACACATGGTTCTTCCTTAATATTTTTGCCCATTCTTTGCAAAACCTAACATGGGAAAGGTATTTTAAGAAACAAACCATTGGATGAAATGTTATAAGTATACACATTATACATGCAAAAACTCACATAGATCTTACGGCTGGTTTTTTTAGAAACACAACTAAATATTCTCAACTATTCAAATAATATCTCTCACAATTTTTTACAAATATTTGGCATTTAAAAAAAAAAAAATGACCGTTAGATCAATATGATTTTTTGCATAAATGATGTGTATTCGAATAACATTATTTGAAAATACTAGTATGGGTCTATTAGTTTGATAAATCAATAGTTGGATTAGATTTTCTACTTATGTATGTCATGTATGTCAAAAATTACACTGATCCAATGATTGGTTTATAAAAATTATTATTGTGAAAAGTGACAAAAATGATATTTTTCAAAATACTATAAATTTTTATACTGAAAATTTTAAAAATTATGCACAATTACAATCACCAGGTGAATGAAATACGATGCCCTAAAGGCCTAAAGCCCTAAATCCCTAACTCAATTGTTTCCTTCTTCACTCTTCACATACCAGATAAACCACTCCACTACGCTTCTCCCGCCGAGGCGCCGACGACTGCAACTCCCTTGTCCCTCCTGCAGCCGTTCATCTTTGTCCCGCCGAGTCACCGACGCCCTGCAACTCGAATCCCGCCGTTCATCTCAAGTGGTGTCTCATTCTCATATGTGAGTAATTGTTATTTGTTAGATCTATAGTCTAATACTCCATAGATCTACCTACAACTTCATAGATATAGCTTAAAACACCATAGATCATTAGATCTAGCTTTAAGTGTTACCCGTTGGATTTACCTCACCCATATGTGAAGCTTTCCCATGTTCATATGTGAAGCTTTCCCGTTGGATTTATAGAGATACATATAGCTAGGAAGCAAAATATGAATTATAAAATGGAATACTTTTACATTGTATTTGCAAATCATATATGTTTTCATGCATAATTCATGTTCCAATTTTATTGTGCAGTCTGTTACTTATAATACAATTTTTAAGCAACTTTCTGTGTACAATAAGATAATAAAAAGAACTCTGTAATAAACTAATAATACAATTTTTTTGTGCAGTCTGATACAACTTTCTGTTACTTATAATACAATTTTTTAATTTAATTTAATTTAATTTAATTAATTTTTTTTTTTTTTTGTGCAGTCTGTTTCATTCTTGATTCATTACTTTACATCAAATTATTAATAATTTAATGCACCTGTGACTTCAAAAAATTTTATGTTATATATACATTTATGATGTCATATTATTTTATATGCATATATGGTAAAATAAGACCCAATTTTTGAGAGCTGATTTTTTCTATCTAGCCTTTTGCATTTTGAATTTTGACTACCTAACTCTTATGTCTTCTCAATACATTTTTTTTTTATTAGCTTTTATTAGTGGTTCTTCTTTTTTTTTTTAATGAAGAACCGCGGTCCAATCCAGACCAATTCGGATTGGTCCAGTACCAGTCCAAATCCAATTAGGATTGGTCTTGGTCTTGGAATTCATAATCCGAATTACCTCGGATTGGTCCTCCTTTACCCCCAATCCGGTCCAAGTTGCACCCCTAGTTGTAGCAACTTAAAAGCTACATGTTTCGCTTATTCTTATTGGCATGTTCAAGTTGCTTTTGATGCCCAAAGGTACAAGTTGGGTGTGTTTGGTTAAAAAGAGAGAAGTAGAATAAAGTAGAAAAGTTGCATTTGTGTGCTTAATGCACGAAGCATCTAGGCACTTGCTTCTCATAAAAGCACAAGTTGCTTTTGGTTGATAAAATTTGCAAATACCAATCTTGCTCTTTAAGCATCAATTTCACTAAAAATTAATGTCAATCTTGCCCTTGTTGTATAAGTCTTTTGTAAACTTTTGCATATAAGTCTTTTGTAAACTTTTGCACTTACCTTTATATTAATATTTACATGAAACATAGCTAACCTTTATATTAATGTTTATATGAAACACAATTAAATTTACTATCTTATTTATAATTTTATTATTTATATTTATTTATTATAAATAAGACATTTTACGCCAAAAATAACCCATTTTGATTTTATTACTACTGTAGGCAACGTTTCAAATTTATTACCCGCATGGACAATGAGCTAAATTTTTACCATTTTGCTCCCCACATTCTTAGTGGTCCCCAACATTTGTTAGCGGTCCCCAATCCCAAAAACACAAGTAGCCACCAGTCCCCACTCCAAAACCGAACCGAACTACTCTCTTAAAAAGGTCATTCGATTAAGATTTCCTCGGCCCACCAAATATTTTGAAACATGTACCCATCAACACTGGTCACTTCAAACGTCAATCTTTTAATTTAATTCATCAATTAGTCATTAATTATTCTTACTTTAATTATAACCAATTCATTAGTCATTAAATCAATCGTAATTAATTCTATTGCATTGTTTTAATTAAAGTAATTAATGAATTCGTAAGTTTTAATTTTCATCTAAACCTTTCCTTTAAGAGAAACAAATCAAACCAAATTAGTCTTTTAATGTTTACTTTCCTAATTTCATTGTTTTAATTAAGGTAATTAAGGGTGAATGAAACCAATGGCCTATTGATTTAGGAAAGTTGGGAAAGTAATTAAGTTTAAACAACCTTAATTAAAACAATGAAATTGGGAAAGTAATTAAGGTTAAACAACCTTCCTTAATTACTTTAATTGCTTTCCCAATTTTCATTTCCCAATTTTAATTAAAACATTTAAATTTGGAAAATTAAGGTTTAAACAATCTTAATAAGGTTAAACAACCTTCCTTTTACTTTCCCAATTTTAATTTAATCATGGTAATTAAAATTTGGGAAATTAAAATTGGGAAAGTAATTAAGGATTTAAGGTTTAACAACCTTACTTAATTACTTTAAGGGGTGTTTACCCATAGGTCCTATTTATAAGTTTTGTTTTTTGATTATGCAGAAATTGATCATTTTGCAGAAAACTAATGCATAGATCAATTTTTTGAAAGTGCTTGGACTTTTGGGTAAAAAAGCTTAAATTTGGACTTTTGGGTAAAGTGAAAAGATGATGGAACTTTTGGGTTAAAAAGAACTCAAAATGGAACTTTTAGATAGTTTTCCCTTACTTTAATTACTTTCCCAACTTTAATTTTCCAATTTTAAGTAAGTGAAAAGATGACGGGACTTTTGGGTAAAAAAGAACTCAAAATGATACTTTTGGATAATTTTCCCTTACTTTAATTACTTTCCCAACTTTAATTTCCCAATTTTAATTAAAACATTTAAAATTGGGAAATTAAGGTTAAACGATCTTATTAAGGTTAAACAACCTTCCTTTTACTTTCCCAAATTTTAATTACCGTGATTAAAGATTATTTAGTGACTAATGAATAGATTATAAGTAAAAATTACAATGAATGTTGATGTGACTGGTTTGATGGGTGTGGGGATCGAGTAATATTGTGGGTCCCGCAAATCTATTTGATTGACTGGTTGGAAGAAAAAAGGTGGTCAGATCGGTTTAGGTGGGGATTGGGGACTTTGTGCAAACGTGAGGATTGCGTGTGTTTTTGGGGTTGGGGACCGCTAACAAATGTTGAGGATCGCTAGGGAAATTTGAATATCTCGTTGGTTTTTTGAGCGCAAGGTTGGCATTTGCAAATTTCATTAGTCAAAAGCAACTTATGCTCTTATGAGAAGGAGTTCCGTAGGTGCTTCATCCTAAAAGCAAAAAAAAAACACATTTTCTACTTCTCTATTTTTACCCAAACACACTCAACTTGTAGTTTTGGGCACCAAAAGCAACTTATGTTGCTTCTACTTTTCTATCTAAACAAGCACTTAGAAGTCCAAAATTGTAGAGGATTTGGTTAAGATGTATGTGTTTTCACTTTGGACACGTGTCCGTCTTAAAAGATATGAAACCTAAGGAAAAAAAAAAACGACATGTCTTATAAGATGGACACGTGTCTGAAGGGTGGATACGATTTATCTATGTGACGCGATAACAGGACCCGGTTGTAAAATTGCATGAGTAGTTATCAGACCCAACCCGGAGATTGACCGGTGGAGGGAGCTGGTCATTTGGTCACTGGTTCAACTACCAAGTCAATTGGTTGGGTCGGTGATACAATTTAAAAGTTAAACGAATTATAAAAAACAAAACCCATTGAATAAAATATCTAAGAATTTTTTTTTTTCATAATATACTATGCATATAATCATATATGTAATACTAGCTTTGTTCAAGCACACACTGTTGAGTGCATATTTCCCTTCGTGTCACCCGTTTGAAAGACGTTGGATTCATTCGACGGTTGATACTAAAGAGTAGTTGCCTGACTTAAAGCTTGCTGTCACATCAATTTATATATCTCGCCAACTAATAAGCTGAAAGTAAAAAAAAAAAGAAAAAGAAAAAGAGAACACACTAGCCACTAACCCCATTAGTGGCTTTCCTTTAGTTTTTTGTTTCACTTTTTTCCCCCTTTTTTTTTTTTTTTTAGAAAATAAAAAAAAAAAAAAAGAAAAAGAAAGCAAACTCAAACCCTTTCCTTTAATTTTTTTTGTTTCGCATTCTTTTAAATGTTTGTTTATTGTTTCAGGTGGCTTAAAAAAATTATTTTTCATTGCCTCTATTAAGGATAACGGGTATCCAAAACACACCGTTTCATTTGTGGCTCTTTTTTCTTTTTTTTTTTCAATAGTTGCTACTAAACGGATAGCGGGTATTCAAAGTGCACTATTTCATTTGTCTTTAAAAGTAAATTTAATTGACGCTATTATGTGTGTCCAAAACGGTGCATTCCAATTGGCTTAAAAATTTATTTGTCATTGCCACTGTTACAGATAGCGGGTATCCAAAACACAGCATTTCATCTAGCTTAAATTGATGTGACATATTGCTTTATTATGTCAGATGACCACGTTTTACCACTTTTTACTTTTGATCGTTGGATTCATTCAATGGCTTAAAAATGAATGCCGCAAAGGAAGATGGAATGCGGTGCTGCGCACTTGGACAAAGCTATATGTAATATCTAAATAAGGGCCAGGTTCCCTTGACACATAGTTTTTACTCTTAATTTGGCATGCAGTTTGCAAAACCAACGTGAAATATGTATTTTGAGAAATCGACCGTTGGATTAGATATTCTGCTTATACACATCTTATATATACCAAAAATCACATTGATCTAATAGTTTTTTATTTTTATTTTTTTAAATCACAGTTTTAAAATAAACTGTAAAAAACTGTGTGAAACTTTCACAGTTGGGTTTCTCAACCGATGGATCAATGTGATTTTTGGCATATGTAATTTACATAAGCAAAATATCTAATCCAACGGTCGGTTTTCCAAAATACTTATCCCACGCATGGTTTTGCAAATCACGTGTCAAATTAGGAATAAAAACTATGTGTCAAGGGAACCTGTTATAATAATTCCACATCTAGAGAGCCTACTTAACACAAAAAAAGAAAAGATGAAGGAAATTGTATTAAGAAAATTAACAGAAATAAAGATCATAACAACTAAATATTATGCAAGAAGACTAGTAAGGATATAAATTATGAAAACTAAAGTGATGAAATATGTGGGTGAAGGTTTTTTTAGATGTTAATTTAAGTACCAGTTGGTTCACTTTAAGTCTTCTACACATCTAGGTCAAGTGGGTTGTTAAAAACCTTGTTGGGTTGAACGGTTATAACTTTTAACTAAGTTTATAGCTTAAACTTTCTAATAAAAAAATAGACGATTGGTTGAAAGCCCAGATCATCAGTTAGATTGGTAGGGCCATGTTGGGTCTAATATGTACGTGTAAAAGATACTTGTATGAATTATTTTTTAGTGTTCCTTCAGTTGATCTGTCTTTGGCTAAAAGTAAGAGGTTTGTGTGTTAAATGTGTGTCTAGGAATGGAATTCTATTGAATAGAAAAAAGCATTTGCGCCTCGTTGTTGTGGCACTGATGCAATGCCAATGCTTTTAAAACAAAAAGTCTTATATTTGTTTTAAGAACTTTGCCGCACACTTTTTGCTTTGGGCTCCTAATAATTCTAAAAGATCAGAACTTGTGGTTTTAAGTTGTCACAAGGCATTTTTGTTATAAAAACTATTTACCTTGTGTATTTTTTGGTGACTTGGAAAATATATTCTTCGTAGTTGCCCAACTATTTAATGCTTTTATATTCCGAGGATTGATTTTATTGTTTCTCATCTGGACTTTCCTGGAAAGTACTTTGGGAAGTATGAAGAGCATAATGGAATTGCTTTTGTTTTGTTTTGTTTTGCAAAGCAGAAAGGAATATACTAAGGATTATATGAGTTATTGTGAAGATATCTCGTGGCAACTTAAAGCTACAAGTTTCATTTGTTCTTATTGTTTAATTAAAAGTCCATGACAAAAAGTGCATGACAAAATTGTATAAGATTTTGTTAACATGTATGTGTGTACACTTTGGACCCATGTCTGTCTTAAAAGACATGAGATTTACAAAAAATGAAGATCGACTTACCTTATAAGACAAACATATATTCGAAGAGTAGACATGTTTCATCTTTGTGACACGTTAACACATGTTTCATCTTTGTGACACGTTAACAAGACCCAATTGTAAAAGATACTTTTATATGAATGATATTTTGGGTTGAAAGTAATAGGTTTGTGTAGTAAACATATATCGAGGAATGATATTCTATTGGATAGAAAAGCATGTGCACTATGAAGTTGTTGCATGGATGCAATGCCAAAGCTTTTACACCAAAAAAGTCTTATATTTGTTTTAAAATTTTACAACTTTGCCATGTACTTTTTGCCTTTTGGGCTTCTAATAATGTTAAAAAATTAGAATTTGTGGTTTTTAATTTGTCATGAGGCATTTTTATTATAAAGCTTATTTACCTTTTGTTTTGTTGGAAACTGTTTTGTTGGAAACTTGGAAAATCTTTTCTTCATAGCTACTCATCTTGAATGATGTGGTAGGGGCAGTTTTGGAATTAATGGGAGAATGGTGGTCATTTTATCTTAAGATGAAAGGGGAGGGAGGGGGGGGGGGGGGGGGAGCTATGTCGTGTTAGATGGATTTGAGGTTGGGCAATTTATGGTATATAGCGTTATTTTTTCTTAATTTCCAAAACGTCCAATGTTGTAAAACTACTAAAGCTATATAAATTTGGATAAGGGCAAGGCTTTAGTGGGTCCCCAAATTCTTCATCCTTATTTTGTGGGATAAGGTAAAACTGTAAAGGTCATGTTTTAGGTGAAGAACAAAAGGGAACAATAGGCTTATTTATAGCTCTCATCATATATCGTAAATCAGAAAATGGAATAAAGGCCAACTGGATCAAGTACCTTGCCTACAGCATAGTCTAAACTTAAAAGCAACATTGAAATTGCTTTTGATTTTAGATTATGCTTGAAGATATTGCTTTTGAGATTATATTATGCTTAAACCGAGGTAGTTGATTTAGTTGGCCTATGTTCCATTTTCTGATTTACGATATATGATAAAAGCAATAAAAATGCCTACTGATCCCTTTTGTTCTTCACCTAAAACCTGATCTTTACCTTATCCAAAAAAAGCGGATGAAGAGCTTAGGACCCACTAAAGCCATGCCCTGTTATCCAAAATTATACTAAAGCTATATAATTTTGGATAAAGGGGATGCTTTAGTGGGTCCCCCAAGTTCTTCATCTTTCTTTTTTGGGATAAGGTAAAGGTCAGGTTTTAGGTGAGGAACAAAAGAAAACAGTAGCCTTATTTATAGCTTTCATCCTATATCGTAAATCAGAAAATGGAATAAAGGCTTACTGGATCAAGTACCTTGCTTCAAGCATAGTCTAAACTTAACAGTATTGCTATTGAGTTTAGACAATGCTTGAAGATTCACCCCTTAATTCCAAAATAAAATGACTACCATTATTTCATTAATTTGAAAATTGCCCTTGTTACATCAGTTGGTATGCCTTCTCCATACAAACAGTTGATTAGAATAGCATTTTCTTTCCAAAAGGAACTTTCAAAGTGCTTTGCAAAAGAAACTTGTTTGTTTTTCATCCATTTTTATTTATTTATTTTTCCTTATAAAAGCAAGGAAAGAAATTTTGAGATTTTTTAGAAGCATTCAATGAATATTACTCAGTCCCTATTGAATTGTAAGAGGTCTTTTGGATGGTTTAGTTGGATCTCCCCATTGAAAATTAAAGGTTCATTTAGGAAATCTTTAAATTTGCTTGCCCATTTCAGCATTGATTGAAAAATGTGTTGATCAAATAGGGTTGCTTGTTTTGTTTTGTTTTGTTTGTTTGTTTGTTTTTGTTTTTTGTTTTTTGTTTTTTTTCTAACAAGACATTCAAAGCGGTGGTCCTTTGAATTAGTTAGGCATAGACACATGGTGCAATAAAGGAGGCAAGAAACACCCTAAAACAACTCTCTCTCTCTCTCTCTCACACACACACACACACACACACACACACACAAACAAACAAACAAAAACACACACACAGATCATGGTATATTGTGGTTTGTGATTTATCTAGCTTGCTTGATTGTTTGAACACTCTTAAGTAAATATGTTTGCAGTAGATTTGACTACAATGAACAATTGAGGTCAAATTCTGCTGGTTTAACATGCAAGCTTGGAGGAGAGAGGGAAACATAAGCCATGGAAAGTGTTTAAATTTTATGAGACACAAAGCATTGTGTAAAATTCAATTAAAGGTTCTATAATGTTTCTCCCTTCCCTTTTGTCTCATAAAGTTCATGAAATAGGATGACTCTAGATCTCCAAAATTTTGATTAGACAGCTGATGTAGGACTTTAGAGGAAGATATCAATGGTTGAGGGTGGTAGGCTTTTAGACGAGTTAAGGTCGGAATAGAGTATTGTCGAGGTTAAGGCAGTGGCTAGAGACACAGGGGGCACTTGCTGGAAATTCTGGACAGTAAGGGTTTTTGGGTGCATATTCAATTATTGTTTGGTTTTGGTTGCTTGGATTAAGGTTTAAAGGTTGGAGAAGGGTTGGTAGTTATAAAAAGGATGGGTTTTGGAATTAAAGAGTTTGAAACAAAGGTTTATTGGAGGATTTAAAGGAAATACAGTAGTACAGCAGGAAAGAAATAAAAGGAGAAGAAGAGAAAAGAAGAAGAAGAAAATCTAGGAATCACTTCTATAACCCTTAGGCCTCACACCCAAGGTCCCTTAGGCATCACACCTAGGGTTGGATTGCATTACACAACCCTCAATAACTCCAATAGCTGTTGGAAAATTTTGTAATTCTTATTTATTAGTAAAAGAGAGACTTACAAGCCTTTATATAGGGCTAGGACTCCAATAAGAAAATAGCACCTCACAAAGTAGCAACTAATAGGAAAATAGCAACTAGGTCTCCAGTAAGGAAATAGCAACTAGGACTCTTTATGAAAATAGCAACTATACCCCTGACTCCATAAAACTTAAATAAACAGCATAGGACCATAAAGTAAGAATAAAATCAACACTTGATCCTAGTAAGGAAATAGCAACTAGGACCCTATATGAAAATAGCAACTCTACCCTCGACTCCATAAAATTTAAATAAACAACATAGGACCATAAAGTAAGAATAAAATCAACACTTGATCCTAACTAAACTCAATTGAGGAAGGTCCCAAAGAGGTGCTATCTTGAATTTGAATGATTTTCCATGTTTTTTATTTATTTATTTTATTTTATTTTATTTATTTTATTTTTTATATACTATATGTCCTCCATCAACAGCTTATGCGGTAATGTAACATTATTTTATCTTTAGTACCCTCTATAGACAGCTTATGTTGTAAGATAACATGAATGTACTTATGTATGCTCTAATGATTTTATAATTGCTTCTTAAATTTGTTATGTTGTTTGTATAGAAAGTTACTTTTCCTCCTCCTCTTCACTGCTAGTTGTCTATTTTCACCTATATAGTTTGTGGTTTCTGATTATACTATATTGTATTCACTTTATTGCCTTTGTCTTTTTTGGTACTATTTTGGTGAACAATTTAGAAGTACTTTCATGAAGCATGAAAAGTGTGTACATTTGTATTTTTTAAAACAAGGCAAAATTAAAGACTGGTTATTAGATAAGGACATTTTTTCTATGAGCTATGAAAGAAGAGATCTTATGGTATCTTAAAGTTACAAAGTTTAGTTTATTTGGTTTATTAGAGGTCTAGGGCATAAAGTGGATGGCGAATTTACACATTTAATTTTGTATCTTCGGTTTTTTTCTTTGCTGGCGTATATTTTATCAAATTATTACTCTTAAGTGATTTAGTAATTAGGTATTCAAAAAGGTATTTTATTGAAAATTAAATAATATGGTAGCATGTTGATGCAAGACTGATGCTTTCAATAATGTTTTGAGCAATTTGGCAAAAAAAAAAAAAAAAAAAAAAACACTATACTAGTGTGATATTTTAACTTGGTAAATTTTTTGCATTGGGCTTCGAGCTAGGCTATTCTAAGCTTTCAATTTTTAGCTACCAAGGGGCGCCTATGTAAAAATTGCGATCGAAATTTTTCTTATTCTCTAGGGTCACATCTAGACGCTGTTTTTGTTTTTGTTTTTTTTTGTTGTTTTTTTTGTTGTTTTTTTGACAAGTATTGTTTTTCATGAATATGCATCTCTAATGATGTGGTTGGGGCATTTTTAAAATTGATAAAAGACTTATGTTCATTTTGTTTTGAGATGAAAGGAGAAAGTGAAGAGCCATATTAATTAAGATGGATTAAGAATGCAACTATTTGTGAAGTATAGCATTGCTCCTTTTGTTTTCAAATAGAGCAATGCTACAGAAATCAAAACCTTGCACTGAATATTTATAAATGGTGACATGACTGAACCTTTTCCTTTAATTTCAAAACAAAATGACCATCATTATCTTATTAATTTTAAAAGTGCCCTTGCCACATCAGTTGGTATGTACTTTCTATACAAATTAGTTGGGTAAAGAATAGCCATGTGTTTTCGAGAAAAGTGCTTTCAACTCATTTGCTTTTTCCTTCGTTTTTTTCTTTTCCCACATAAAAGTGAGAAAAATTAAATATGGTATGCTACCTAGGGCTGAGCATCGGTCGGTCCGGCCGGTTTAGTGGGCATTTTTCAGACCAAACCGTGAAACTCGGTTTGATCAATTTCCAAACCGTGGCCGACCAAATCAGTGGTGAAACCAGCGGTGCAATGTCTGGTTTGGGCGGTTTGGTCTGGTCGGTAACAATTGGTTTGTGCTTTCTCTTCCCCTAATTTCTTGGCAACCAACCAAACACCTAACAAAGGAATTCCCTTTCCCACAAACCCCAAACCATGACAGAGATAAAACAAATCTTAACCAAAATTAGAGAACCTAGCACAAAATCAGTAGAGAGATTATGAATCCATGTAAAAAAAAAATGAAAACAAACCCCAAATTTACTAAGACATATAAGAAATTTCAATCACAATTTCAGAAAGAGAGAGAGAGAGAGAGAGAGAGTGAGAGTGAGTCATGTAAAATTGGAAAAAAAAATCAAGAATAAACCCCAAATACCTCTGTGCTTGAGCCATTGTTAATTTGTAATCAAATGTGTTGCATACCGTGAGCTTGATGAAGAAGAGTATGAAGTATGGGAAAATGAGTTTACAAGGGCCAAAACTTCTGTCATTACATAACGAGATGAGTTGGTGGAAGCAGCAGCTGATAAGATTGAAAGTGATTTCTTTCTTCTCGGCGCTACAGCTATTGAGATGAGAGATGTCGAAGGAAGCAGCGGCGGTGAGAGGAGGCTGTAGCGGTCGACCTTCGAGATGGGTCTTGGAGAGGCGGCAAAGAGAAAGGCTGAACGAGTGAGTTGAGGACTTGTGGACCACTTCGCTTCGCTGCCATGGCCGCCTGAATGAGAGAGAGAGAGTGGGAGGGAGAGAAAGAGGGTGGGTCTGGTTCGAGTGCTCGCCGGACGGTCTTGATGCCGGTGAGAGATGCCGGCAAGGCCGGAAAATGGAGAGATGCAGGTGCGCCGTTGCGGTCCTAGGGAGTTCTAAAGGAAAAGAAATGAGAGAGGAGGCTGAGGAGGCGAGGAGGTGAGGAAAAGACAATAGGGTAGGGTTTGAGTCTTGAGACTTGTATAAGGGAAAATATGTAAAAAAAAAATTTAATAAACCTATCGGTCGGTTCGGTGAACCGTGGTTTTACAAAAGCAACACCGAAAACCGCACCATGAAAATTTACAAATTTTTTGACCGACCGTTACCGACCGTGACATGTATATAAACCAACCAAATCGCTTATAACGGTCTGGTTTGGTTCGGTTTATCGGTTTGGTTCGGTTTATGCACACCCCTAATGCTACCTATGGGATGGTGCCTTTTTTTTTCTTTTTCTCTTTTTTTTTTTTTTTTTTTTTTTTGAACCTTTTTGTTCAATACACTTGAGAAGTTTTATAAAATCACATACTGAGTGAAATTTTTGATTCATTTGTTCAATGTATACTTCTGGTTGTTTGTGTATTTCTGGTCGTCACTCACAAGTAAGGGTGGCGAACATGTACACGTAATCAACCTAAAAGTAACATGGTTAGGATAAAATATTTTATTAGTGCAAAAGCATAAGAGATTTACATATATACCCACGTATAGACTTTAATATTCTCACCCGCTAATACACTATTTTTGCTTTCCTGTCTAGCTAAATTGGCAAACTTGTTACTGCGAAAGTGGTATTATATAACATTGCCTGTTAAATTCTTTTATTTCTCGTGTACTTTTCTCATTTATTAGATCTTGCATTCACTTGTATTTTGTGTGCTTTTGTTGGCGGCGTATGTATATCCTCCCAATTTTGAGTTCAATCCATTACCTCTTACCCACGATACATGGGTGGTAAGGCCTCCATTCAAAATTCAGCATGGCCTACATTGCAAGACAATCTTTTGCGTCCTTAGGTCATGCTGAATTTCAAATGGTGGGCTTACCATCAACGCATAGTAGGTATGAATTACTGACCTACTGGGCATCATTGCCTCTTTTAGAAAGTACTCTTAATCTTTTGTTATTATATGGTGAGTCCTGTCTTACAAAAAAAAAAAAAAAATAATTTTTAAATTTCCCCCTTTTTTTTAAAAAAAAAAAAAAAAAAAAACTTATTCATTGTTGGAAGTGTTCATCTAATGACTAATCTATAAGTAGTTTGGTGCTGGAGGTTTTGTTCATTGTTTGGTTGGGTCTCCTCATTGATATTTAAGGGGTCATCTTAGAAATTTCAAACTTAGGCTACCTCATTTCAATCTTGGTTGAAAATATTGATGACTATACAGAGATGTTCCTGCACTAATCCTGAAGGGGATGTCCCCTTCTAGTCATACTTTGTTCTTTAAACTATGGATAAAAAACAAAAAAAACAATGTTAAAAGAGGAAAAAACAAAGCATGTGGTTGTGTGAAGCATTCATGTTGTATTGAAAGTGGAGTACTTAGTTGGTTGAAAAAGTTGTATCCTTTGTTGAATAAGCACAGGGCATATAGTAGTGGTTCCCAAAAAATTAAACAGTTTTGGTACCCATTATTTTTAGGATAACAATGAGACCTTTGAGACTTTTCTCACGTTTAGCAAGTTAGCTTCGATTATAGATTTCAAATGGACCCGAGGTCATCTTTAGGTGCAGTTTTTGTCTTGTTGACCAAAGTTTAACCCAGAAAAGGGTTTACTTGAGAATTTTGCTTTGGGAGTAATGTTATGCTATTTGAACATCCCCTTCTCTAATTTTATGAATAATGTGGACACCATTTTTTTTTTCTTCTTTCAAATCCATGTAACCATCAGTGTATCATATTTTTCTTACAAATTCCATTGCCTCATCAGATTCATGAAATCTGTGAAGGGGAACATTTGTGAAAAATAATGAAAAGCTTATGGTTTTCCCCACTTTTTTCTTTCATATAAAAATGAATGTGATGTTAATAAATCATTCCTGAAATTCGGGAAGATATTTTTTTGAAGCATAGTGTTGATTTCTCACTTTTGGATCTTTTAATTGACATGTTCAATCATCAGTGAGAACCAATGCCATGTTACTCTTTTAATTGGAAAAAAAAAAAAAAAAAACCGAAGATCATTGCTTCTCACAAACCAAAGCATTAGGTTATTATTTTGCATAACTGAGTTATCCTTTGGTGCTTATTTGATTTGATTTGGTTTCTACTCCAAGGATAGGGGGTTGAATGTTTCGACCTTTGGCGTTAACTTAAAATAAAAATCACTTCATGGAAATTATTTAGGACCTGTTTGTGATAGCTTCTTCTAAAATTACTTTTGGAGGACTATCTCTTACATATTTCTTTAGAATTGTCTTGAAACCATGTCTTCACATATCAAATTTTCATATTAGAAGTGATTGTGGCAAAAGTTGGGACCTCCAACTTTTGCCATAATCACTTCCAGCATGAAAATTTTACCAACCATTCTATCACCACTAAGTCATCTAAAAGTAATTATCGCTACATCTCTTACATCAAGTGTAATTTTCAGCTCCAAAAGCGATTTTAGGAAAAGCTAATGCAAACCCTTTAGTAAAATACACATGGTTCAAAGTCTGGGCCGAGACCGAGATAACTGGGCCGAGTCATCTAGGTCTGGGTAGGGACCGAGACGAGAAGTTCTCCCGAGTCGAATATATGAAGAGAAATCTCTTATTTTCATTTCAACCAAGATATCCGTCATTTTGTCTTGTCTCGGTCGTCTCATTTCATCTCGGTCCTCACGTCTCATCTCGGCTGAGATACCAATTATTTCAGCATATTTAATTTATAAGCTAGTCCTTTTTTATAAGTTTTTAAGGAGTAGTTCTTTTATGATATTAAAAAAAACAACCTAACACTTTATTTGTACAAAAAATAATGGTTTAACAATTATATTCTTTTTAAAAAGTTAAAAATTAACACATTATTCCATGATATCGTATCGCACTAGCGCCTATTTTAATGTTTCTTATGATATTCTACCCCCTAAGTTATTTATTTTTACTTATTTGATGAGTTCAATGTGTTTGCTTTATTTTTTCTTATTTTTTTATGATTTTTTTGAATTTTTTTAAACATTCATTCATGCCTAAAGTTGTATCTCGGCCGAGACGCGATGAGATGTCCGTGACCGAGACGTCCGCGACCGAGACGCGATGACGTCCGCGACCGAGACTTTGAACCATGAAAATACAATGAAATCCATCTAAATTAGGTTCAGCTTGAGCTGACAACCAAAATCATTTTAAAGGAATGTAAATTGAGCGAATATTCCCCTCCAATTCATGGATTGGTCCATTGAGAATGGAAGCTGTCCCAATATGGGGATTGCAATCCAGTTGCTCCTAAACACTTTTCCTTCCTTATTTTAATTAAAATATTAGGCTCCCTTCTGCTGTAAGTACTTGACCAGTTGACCTCCATATGGAAGTTAAGTTACAATAAATTTAAAATTTAGCATATAAATTATTGGCACACATATGTATACAGGGTATAAATGCCTACATAGACACTCTAAAGATGCTTTGAAACCTTTTATTTATGATAGTCACTCTAGCTTTTTACTCTACACTCTGGTTACCTAGAGGATGACTCTGTTTAATCCCTTGCCCTTGAGACTA
The DNA here is from genome assembly GCA_017140935.1 of Hamamelis virginiana. NCBI lineage: Eukaryota > Viridiplantae > Streptophyta > Magnoliopsida > Saxifragales > Hamamelidaceae > Hamamelis > Hamamelis virginiana. The sequence continues at coordinate 415,591 of JAESVK010000789.1, read as the reverse complement.
AGATGAGTCAGATTGAATAAGCGTATTTTCATTGGAAAAAGTGAATGAAAATTTGGAGTCCTTTTAGCAAATTTAAACATAAATTCTAATAAAAACCATACCTGGGCAATTGGGTTTTTTGGTCTGCTATAATTCCTCTTTGGATTTATTTGTTTCTCATCCTTAATTTTATATGAAGTTTTCTCGCTTTCGAGCGTATGAAATTGTATACTTCTTTTAACCAGGTTGTATTTATATTTTTATCTGTGCCCTTAAGCCTAGCAGTTGAACTACTAAAGTGGTTACTCTCTTTTTATCCGGTTTTCCTTATTTCATAATTTTCTAGTGGGCTTATCTTTCTACGGTCTTTGTTTTCATGAAATGTTCATGTTCATTACATTCCACTACCAATGTTGACTTGCATTGGATTTATTTCTTTGCAATTTCTGCTCAATTAGAAGATGCCACCCAGCTTGGTGGTAAAGTCTCTTGGCATCGTGCTAGAGACCCTAGTGTGAAACCAGTCTTCACCCGCTGACTCTAACCATTTTGCTTGCTATCCTTGTAATGTTCTTCAATGTTCCCAAAAAGGATAGGAGAATTTTTACCCAATTAAATACACTATCTAGATAATTGCTCAATGGAAGAAACAGTAGAATTGAGTTATAATTGAGTTTTCACCAGATGTGACTTTCTAATTATGCATGTAGGCAAGTAGCTAACTTTAGCACCTTTTTAAATGTCTGCCTCAATATTTGCTCTTTGGTGGTTTTTTCGTTTTTCCTTGAAATTTCATTTGGTTCATTTTTTCATATCATTAGTTTTCTCTTTTGTAATGAGTTTTGTGGAGTTCTGCAACTGCATACCATTTCAGGTTGGCTGGCTGTCTACTTTTGATTAATTTTTAGTCGGGTGAGAATTGAGTTAGAATTTTGAAGTAAGATGTGTTGGGGTGAAATGACAGATGGTATCATCCCTCCTTTGGGTTTTTCCATATACTATTTGGTTGAGGTCATGAATTTTGTTCTTATACATTGCAAGTAAAATATATAGAAGGATTGTTATGGTCATCTTGTAAGTGTATTTTGAGGGCTCTATTTTTTCCATCATAAAATGGTTCCACATGGGGGTGGGCTTTAATTGCTGTCATAACATGGATCTCTCTTAATTGATCTGGTTCTCATGTGATCTGTGACTCCTTTATTTTTTGGCTGAAGATAAGTCAGCCTACTTTGAATTTGAAGAATTTAAGGAGAGACCATCCAATTCTTCCATGTTATTCTTCTTTCCGAGGCATAAGACGTCATTATCTAAGCCAGCTGTGTGTTTGGGGTTGGCCGCCGAGTTGTGTTTACATGTAAATTTCTAATGTTCATTTACCAATGAAAGGATGAAATAGTGAGCTTATAGTAAGGTTCAAATGTTCTTGTACCAATGAAAGGATGAAATGGTGAATTTATGAACATGGGTTGTAAATACCTGGTATTTGGGGTTGGGCATAGGAAACATGGGGACCTAAACTACTCCTAAAATGCAGCATTTCATAAAAACACACAACAATGCTTTTATACCAAACTCTTATAAATAGATAATATAGGTGGGTTGTCATTAATTGTTTGGGATAATTTGGTTACTTTTGATTAAGGGGGGCAAAATTAGCCCAAATCCATTAACCCGCCCAAACTCATTTAGTTAAATGGGTATGGGTTGGTACATTTTAATAAATGGGTCATAATTGGGCCATCCAATTAAACCAATTTATAATTGGGTTGGATATGGGTTACCCATGGGTGCCCATTGGGTATCCAACTAATTAAACTAATTTATATGATTTTAATTTTTAGGTTTGTGACATATACCCATTTAACTAGTACCATGTCTTGACCCATGTTCATATATCATGGGTCTACCTGATCCGCGAACCATATATCATGGGTCGACCCTAAAAAAAAAAAATGCGTATACACGCCAACCAAAAAATTTAAAATAAAATAAAACTACCGCATTTAACAACAAAATTTAACATGTCATATATAATTTTATTTAAAAAAAATTAGTACCATGTCTTGACTCATTTAGATCCATATCGATATTTCATGGGTCGACCCGACCCACCAACCCATATAATGGGTCGACCTTTTTTATTTTTTTATTTTTTTTTTATTTTTTTTATTAATGCATATACACGCTAACAAAATAAAATAAATTTAACAACAAAATTTAACATGTTATATTTAAATTTCAACAAAAACTGCACTCTTACAGTTATTCTAAATGTCACAATTTTGCAGTTAGTTGTTTCAAAAACTAACCGTTGGATCATCCTGATTTTTGGTAGGCATGACATTCATAAAATGAATATTTTATCTAACGGTCGATTCTTTAAAATATATTCTGCAATTGACCATTCAGAAGTGCAAAATGCCAAAATATATAAAACTGAAGGTTTTTTTTACATAAGGGCACATGATTCTTTTTTTGGCCAAATGTTACATATTTTCATAATGACATTTTTCAAAAACCAACCGTCAAATCACTGTGTATATATATGACATGTTAAATTCTGTTGTTAAATGTAGCAATTTTATTTTATTTTAAGTTTTTTTTTGTTGGCATGTATATGTGTTAAATTTATTAAAAAAAAAAAAATTAAGTTTTTTTTAAATTTAAAATTTATTTTATTTTAAGTTTTTTTATATATAATTTTTTTTTTTAAAAAGGTCAACCCATGATATATGGATTCTTGGGTCGGATTGGGTAATGATATATGGGTATGGGTCTAAATGGGTCAAAACTTGGTACCTTAAATGAGTCATGTACATTTTGTGGCTCAATCCATTTAAATCCAACCCAAATCTGCCCATTTTCCACTGCTACTTTTGATGGACAATAGGTGGATAGAAGTTAGATTGTCAGCAATAAATGTCCTCTCTTGTTTTTGTTGTTAGCTGATTTGGGGCTATTAAAATGAACAGAGATTGTGCCCAAAAAATGGACATTAGGTGGATAGAAGTTAGATTGTCAGCAATAAATGCCCTCTCTTGTTTTTGTTGTTAGCTGATTTAGGGCTATTAAAGTGAACAGAGTTTTTTCGTTGATGTTATTTTGAGTTTTTTCCCTAATCTTCAATAAGGAGACCAATTTTTTTTTTTTGTTTGTCAAAATCATCAATACAATTCATTCCGTGGAGGACTGATGTTGCTTTCTCCCCTGTGAGAATTAGATTCCACGTAAAAGAAATGAATCATTTTCTTCTCACTACCCTAACATCAAAGGATAGGTGACTCAACTTCATGAATCAGAAACTCACGCTGGAGGCAGTTGCAAGGTATAAGACCCACATAATATTTGTATACATAGTTCCCCTCCCATTAGCATATGCTTACATAAGTTATGTAACTATTAAAATTATAAATATTTGTCTATACATATTTTAAAAAACTCACCATTGGTTTGGATATTGTAACACAGATTGTTTTCTACACCTCATAAATCATTATTTCTAAAATGTCCATAGACAAATTAACCCTTAAGAACATCTAACTTTCTTAAAAAAACAAAAGAAAAAAAAGGGATGTAGTGATTAATAGGATTAGGGCTAAATGACGGTTGAGAGTATTTTATAAAAACTTTGAGATTTGTTGATCAAATAATGAGATTTAGAAATCATTTAAAGGGGTTGCAATATCTCCACCCAAATCACAATGATCAATATGGGCGAGAGCTATGTTATGGGGTTACCTAGGTTGGGCTATAGGCGAGGGTAGCTCAACCCAAAAAAAAAAAAAGCCTACTTCTCTTACTCCATATCAAAGCATGTTCTACGGTTCTACCCTAGTCTAACCTTAGGTTCTAGGCCAGTTAGCTTAGGTTCTGTTTGGTTGCCTGGAATCATTCTCGGGAATCAGGAATGTTGGAAGATTCCCTTGTTTGGATGGCCACATTCCAAGGAATGTTGCATTCCCATGGGAGATGGATTCCCACCAACAGCCGGCATCTCATTCCCATTTAAAAGGTGGGATTGTTAATTCATGGCTTCATCCCGCAAACCCAGCCATGGCTTCATCTTCCCGCCGACGTCTTGCTTCTCCATTCAATTGTTGGCTGCTGCTTCATCCTCCCCATCGACGTCTTGCTTCTCCATTCAATTTCTTATATATATATATATACTAATTTTTTGTTTTTTTTCTTCAATATTCTGGTTTTCTGTTTGGATGCTGAGAAAATGATATGGGAAGGGTATAATTAGAATTAAATCATTAGACATGTTATTCCCATTACACATTTCTAAACTAACCAAACATCAGCTAATGTTGGAAAGTGAAAAGTTTGTCATATTCACATTCCTATGAAATGTGGTTTTCCAGGAATGAGATTCCATTCTAGTGAACCAAACGCAGCCTAAGTGGCCAAGTCCCATTGCAGCCTAGTGATAAAACCCTAGCCCTCTTCCCTCTCTCTTCCACACACGATCTAGCATAGTAAAAATAATACTAATAATAATCGACTCTGCTCTTGAATGGAAAAAACTCAAAATATCATCAACAAAAAAACTATTAATGTTTTTCTCAGTGACATTTCTAACAAAATAATTATTTAATTATTATAATTTTTGACATACATGCATACATGATATGCATAAGTATAAAAATGAATAGAAAAAAGGCATAAATGCCAAATGTAAAAGCACTAGGGTCATCAACACAAAACAGTGAAACACTATCTCCTGGAATCTTATCTCAAAGTAAAAATCCAACGGTCAGAATTTACAGCTATTTAAACGAAGGGCAATTTGTCATCCTTGTCAGCCTATATAATGAGGAACTGAAGAGGTGACCTAGAGTCATCTTCAGCTAGGGTTTTACCACTTTTCTCTTCGTTGAAGGTGTTGGAAAGTAAAGGGAGATTTGAGCCACCGGGAGCGTTTGGGTTGGGAGTGACGGGAAAGGTCCTCAGAAATTGCGAGAAATCCTTTCCTATCCCTCCCATACCGAAGGTTTCCGATTGCTACTCCCTTTCCTTCTCTCTCACAAAGTTCAAGCCATCGGACGGCTCTGGATCCCCAGATCCATCACTCTTTTCAACATTTTATATGGTAAGATGACACAGATCTACTAAATCTGTAACTTAATTATACATTTATTGCTTTTATTTATTTATTTATTTTTGCCTTATTTAAGCTTCATTTGAAATTAGATCTGGACATTAGATTTAATTTAATTTTTTTTATATGATTTATTAATATCCAAAAGTATACTTATTTTCTTGCTAGGAACAAGATCAGATTAGAGGAAATGAACTTTAAATTTAGTGCTCTTGGGATTTTTCAAAATGAGTGGATCTAGCTGATATAGCTGTTTCAGTTTTTCAAAAATTGTAGCTGTATAATTACAGCTTATGTGACACACTGCATGAGCATGATTTGGCCAAATTCACCATCTTAGGGAAGATTGGTAACTACTTGAAGCTTTTTAGAACATTTATAGTTGTAATGTTGTAATCTTTGTGCAAGGAAAATATTAAAAATAAAATAAAAAAAATAATGTGAGCACTTGGAATAGAATGCTGCCAAGAGGTATCATCAGTCTACTTGAGTAAAAGAGTTTGGCGGGACTTGATCCTGCAATCTCCCGTAGCAACATATAATAATGTAGGGAAAGATTATGAGTTAAAGATTGAAGTCAATTGTTAATTTGGCATTCTTGTGTCTTGAACTTAGATTTTGGCCAAACAATTAACTAGTTTCGTTTGGAGTGTTTCCAACTTAACTCTACTTTGATTGATAGCTCGATCGATTGATCTCAAATTTGTTAAAAGGTCATGTTGAAGAAATCACTTAGTGGTGTTTAGTTTACTTAGTGTTTGGTTCTTTTTAATTAAGATTTCTTTTTTTATAGGAGGTTGAGAGATCAAGTTTTGCATAGTTCTTTTTACTCTAGTTGATGGGTGATACCTTGTTGGTAACATTCTTGTGTCGGTGTGAAAGTTGTGTGTACCTTAAAAAAAAACATATAAATTCTCTTTCCCTAAAACTAGAGATAGATATTGATCTCCTTTTCTCTTTGTTAGACTAAATTTTGATGACTTGACACATATTTCCTAGTCTATCAAAGTCCAACTTTATGCAAATGGAATTAGTATAATGAAAGTCTAGTCAATGATTGAAGTGTAGTCTTTTCACTAAAGGATTCACTTATTTTTTTAGTGTATTTTTTGGCAACCAAATGGACCTTAAAGGTTTTTTCACTAATGGAACTCACTTTCGTTTAGTCATCTACTCTATTATGCCTGATTTACAAAATGATGGAGAATTTGGTACCCACAAAAGTAGTGGAGCCCTTTTTCTTTTTCAAAAGTTAGAGCAACTCCAAAGGGCTTCCATTATTTTTTTTTTTTTTCGGAGATGGGGGGACCCGCCCATACCCACTTAATATTAATGGGTATGGGTAAGTCTAAATGGGTTGGGTTACAAAATGACCATTATCTATTTATAACTCATTTAACTAATAACATGTCTTATCATAATTATACCCGTATCCATATATCATGGGTCGGTCCTTTTTTTTTTTTTTTTTTTTCTTCAGGTGAAGGATAATATGAGATTATTATGGATAAGATTTGTACAAAGAAGAGACACAGGAGAATTGTTTTTGTTGATAATTTAAATATGACATGTTAAATTTTGTTATTAACTGCTGTAATTTTATTTTATTTTAATTTTTTTTTGTTGGTGTGTATCTGCAACAACAACCAAAAAAAAAAAAAAGATATTTAGGTATGGGTATAGTTGGGTCAAGACATGGTATTAATTAAATGGGTCATAAATGGGTAATGGTCATTTTGCGACCCAACTCATACTCACCCATTTGCCACCTTCAGTTTGTTTATTGTTTCCAAAGTTTGGAGCCAATGCAAAAAATAGTTATTCTAATAAGGTTCTATACATGGCTTCCAAATTTAGCAATGACATCAATGCATTCCATATTTTGAATTTTTTTTTTTGGAAGAAGCCTTCTCTTCCCAAATAGTCAACATATTCTCTTTTAATTTAAAACCTATTGAAGTACAACGGTGTCAAATACGGGAGCTTCTCATTGGAGTACAATATTACCAAATGTGGGAGGAGCTCTCATTTTGCCAATGTAGTACTCCCAAATATGAAAAATAGAATGTCTAAAATAAGCAACCCTTTGGAGATGCTCTTATATTATCTAATAGTTTAGAGCATTTCCAATACATTTATGTTATTAGATGTGCCAATGCTAAAATTTGGCACCTCACATGGGACCAAATGACATCTATTCCAAAATTTAACACGTGCTTTAATACATTAATGCTATATTTTGGCATTTTTTACTTTGTGAAGGAAAAGTATTACGTGGCATAAGTGGTATTTGCCATTTGAGGTATCAAATTTGGCAATTATTTGGGTCATTACCAAAATATAAATTAGAAATTACATAATGAAAGAATATAATACCTTATTAATAATTTGCAATGCCATTGGCAAATCTAGTGGAAAACACTAACTTATAGGAAAGGCATATGCAACTTCAACATTCAAAATTGTTGAATCTATTATACAATTGTTCCGAAGATAAATATCCTATCACATCATTATATGTAATCACTTTAAGGAAAAGATTAAAGAAATAGAGAAGAATCTAAAATCTTATAAAATAAAATAAAAATAAATTATTTCAAAGTGAAACTTTTTCCACTTCTATGGCTTCCTTGGTGATAAGAACTTTAGCTGTAAACACGTCAGAGCGCATTTGAATAGCTTTACATAAATGGGTATGATATATTTAAAAAGGAGAGTTTCAAGTTATGAGTTAGATTTAATTTAAGTAAAATAACTTTATTTTCCATTTGAAGAATTAAAAAAAAATAAAATACCCTAATGATAAATCCATTTGTAGTGGGGAGATTTGTGGGCTCAACTACAAAGGTTCATCTAGTAAGTATTTTTTCATTTAATTACAAAAGAGTATGGTAAATTTTGTTATGTTAAAAGGTCTGTAAAATTTGAAAATTTTCATGTTGGGTCTGCATGTAACTAGTATTTGCATTTTGGACACATTTTGTGCAAAAAAAATATTATGGATCTTAATTCTTGAAATCTTGATTAATCTCAATTCACTCACATAGGGTCGGATTTACATTCATATCTTGTTGAGTGTGGGTCTCACCCCATGTGAGTGAGTTGGGATGAGTTATTATTTTAAAATTTAGGATGTATAGTATTACTCTTTGTGAGAAAAATGTGGAATCATTGTTCTCAAATTAATATACATTGGCTCAATCAATGTCAATAATCTAAAATTAAGATTATTGTTATTTGAATGGTCTATAAGATTTTTTTTTTTTTTTAAATTCTCATTCTCATTGATTGTTTGTTTTAAAAGTGGAATTTATTTTGCAAAAATCATTTAATCTTCTTTTGTTATCTTTATCATTTAATCAAGTCACTTGATTTTTAAAAATAAAAAAAATTATTTTTTATTTTTATTTTTTGTAGTTTAAAATAATCACCTTTTCAAGGACTAAGTCCAACAATTATTTTTTGAGAAATTTGGCTAAAGGTCCTCATTTAGAAGATTTTCATGCCAAAAGTCCTCTCAAAAGAGTTTTCTTTCCAAAAGTCCTTTTGGTATGAATTGGACAAAAATACCCCTCCTTCCTAATTACCTTCAATGCCACCTACATCCCCAAACCCTAGTTCACTACGTCACACCCTGTAGTGACCCGCGTTAGTTTCCTACGCCGGAAACGCAGGTCACTACGCCAACGCAGGTCGCTATGCCGGAAACTCAGGTTCCTACGCCGGAAACGTAGGTCACTACACGGGAAAATACAGGTCACTACATCTCAGAGGATCTTCGTCTCCGTGTCTTATCTCTACTACATGTTGGGGTTTCTGTGGAAACCATAATGCAGAGACACAATGATCGGTGGAGAGACAGGGGGGTCCATGTAACCGTGATGACCTTCTAACCCACAGGTATGTCCGGAGGCAGGAAAGGAGCATCCGGCGTTCTACATATGAACTAGACGCAGATGATGTAGTCAGCATAAGCATGTGGGTTTAAAGCCATCAGAGTCATTTTTTTTTTTTTTTTTATGATGATTTCTCTGATTCCGATCCATTCATTTTGGGTATTCAAACAGAGTGGCAGTTGCAACAAATGATTCGGTTTGGCAATTGCAGCCTCGTGGCTTCTGATTCAAGTTTTGGAACAAATAAATTGAAGGTTTGTTATTATTATTAAAAAGTGTC